>JARSSU010001059.1:0-34035 GCA_029619165.1 Eurosta solidaginis | reverse complement strand
GGGTGCTCCAACTGCGGCGTCGGCCGCGCCGTCAGTTGTCACCTTGTTTGCGATGCCCATTTGCGCACTTTATTAATGAATTTTCTCTTTGCAGGTTCTGGTATGGAACATCTACAGTTTTGCGTGGTATATCTTGGTTAGGGCAACGATGTACCCAATGAAGTGACGCCAAGTAAACTAGTAACACCAAGTAAGGTACTCAAAATACCCCTCATCAGATTGCCAAATTTAGTGACAGAGATAAAACTACCAAATGGTGATTGGAAGGGTAAAGTACCCTTGCATGAAATGTCACCCACAATGCTTGCAAAGACAAATTTAACCCTTTATACTGGTGATTTAAAATAGTTCAATATAGCTGAGAGCGAACGTGGTCGTTATCGGCCTTCATATATTATGTTTAGGGGTACGGTAGATGATCGTACCAAATCCCGACTTCCCTACGATAGGGCAGTTATATTCAAGAATCGCACATTCTTCACGAATATTGAAGAAAAAAAAATGTTAAATTGGTGGGGGCGCCGCGGACAGTCAGCTCCCAACAGGATGTTGAAATATTGCAAATTATCGATTCATTAACGCTGTTGTACATTTGTTGAGCCTACGAATGCAATTCAGTAATACCGAAGAAAAATGGGGAAAAATTTAGTGGCATAATGCAGGGGCCCTAACGTGAAATACGATCCGTGATCGAAGGCATATTTTTAAATCACAATAGATCTGCAACCGTGAGGCAGTTAAACGAAATATGTATGTAAACTATGGACAAAAATTTGATAGCCTCATTGTCATCGCTTGAGTGGAAATAGTGTTTTCGCTCCGTGATCGTAAGGGATGATACGGCCCCTACATTCCGCTATATTAACCATTCGCACATTTGTTTAAACAAAAAGGAAACTGGATGGCAAAATTAATTAAAACCAAAATGAAATTAAATGCATCCAAACGAAATTCTCAGTGACCCGAATGAAGTCGATTTCCCTTTATTTTTTGAGGTAGCTAATTGATATTCAGTATTCTGCATGTTGCTGGCTACAAAGATAATTTTTGGCTGCAGCCACAATCCTAAGCAACCAGCTTAATGCTTCAAAATGAAAATACATATAGAATTATAGCAGTTGTGATCAATTCTAGATAGATAGTTAATTTAACTGTGGATTGCCCTGCGACCATAGCTCTATTGTACACTCGCATCCTTCATAGCACCTAATCCAAACCGACTTGATGAACCCTAGCAGTTCAATTGGCTTGAGGGATTTAGTGTGGAATGCTCTGGCCATAGTGAGTCCATAGACTTAGCCCTGTGCCTTGCGATTGCGTCACATTGCAGAAGGATATGGTCCGCCGTCTCCGCTGATAAATCACAAAAAAAAATGCACATGACATTATTGCACCATTGCTCGTTCTTGTTAGTCCTTCAACGTGTTCCATGCGGTAGAACGTAAAAAAAAACGATTTGCGTGTGAATCCCAGAGCGTTGCGTCGTTTACGAACAACACGAAAATAAGTCGAGCGAGATTTGAGGAGCTGTGCAGTGATTTATTTAGAAACACTTTGGATCCAGTGGAGAAAGCTCTTAACGATGCCAAAATGGATACAGGTCAGATACACGATATTGTGCTCGTTGGTGGTTCAACTCGCATTCCTAAAGTACAAAGCTTGCTGCAGTCCTTCTTTAATGGAAAGAGTTTGAATCCTTTTATAAATCCAGACGAAGTAGGGGCGTATGGTGCAGCAATTCAGGCAGCCATATTAAGCGGTGAGAAGAGTAGCGAAATCCAGTATGTGCTTTTAGTTGATGCGGCGCCTTTTTCATTTGGTATTGTGTTGAAACTGCTGGTGGAGTTATGACCAAATTGATTGAGCGAAATCGTCGAATTCCATGCAGACAATCGAAAACGTTCACAACTTATGCGGACAACCAACCAGATTTCATATCATTCATACAAAATATGTTAAGGCAAGTTATTGAATTTCATCTTGGCCTAAATTATGGACGTCGTTTGGCAGGGATGCTGTCTATTCGAATGGTTTACCCAAGTACAGAGTTGAGGTAAGTATTTGTTTAACAGAGGAACGCTCCGGCACTTAAGCAAACAAAATTTTTCAGGTGATGTTACACACATTGGCCTTATCCGGTGTGGTAAAAGATCGGTTTGAAGAACTATGCTGCCGCTTAATGCCCTGCGTTTATTGTCAACATGTCGTGTTCTCAACAAATGGGGTCTGGATCTCCGGTATGGTTGTTGCCCTTAGTTATAGTGCTACGCAACTGGCTACAAGGCTGATGTTCATCGTGCTTTTGATGTGAGTCTATTTTAAATATGTATTTACGAATTTTACGTCGCTTTTAAATTTTAAAAGATACGCCAACCTCGAAATCTAGTTCTGTCTAACGTAGTGCGACTGGTGCTAATAATTTTGCACATACAGAAAGGTCGAGACCCAGCCCCCATCCGCCCGAAATGAAGCACAATCTGAACCTTTCCAATTTGTTTTGTAATTTGAGAAAACGCCTTAGTCACCATTGCACGCACAAAAAAAAACAAAAAAAAACTCAACCACAATTACCATTGTTATGCGAACGATTGCAGAAGTCTTCCTACCTCTTCAAATAGCTGAAGCCAACCTTCATGGTTGCACATCCCTATAAACTCATTGAGGGCACACCTTCCGTTGCGGTGCCATGCCATTCGGTGTGGATATGTAGGTTGCAGTAAAATTTTCGAAAACTTATATGTAATAATTTTGTTTACCCCACGTAACTACCAGTTCTCCAACAAACTATAATATGTATAAAATTTCTAAAGCTAGGCAACGATCAGTATCTACTTTAATGCTTCTGTAGTTTGATAATACTGGTTTTTGTTCGATTATTGTTAACACGAACGCACATATTTATGAATGAAATGGTTTTCTTAAACAAATTGTGAGCGAAGGTTTGTGTTTATGCTTAAACTGACATGTACCTTAATTGGAGAAACGTTTGAAGACCTTTTGAAATTTATTCAAAAAATCAAAGTTCGAAGGTTTTTGACAATCTGTCTAAAAAAAGAATTGTTAGTTATAAAGGCTTTTGGGAGGCCACTTATAACATGCTTTCTTTTAGAAAAATTTTATGAGTTTTTATTTATTTTTTTTTGTACACAATTTGAGAACAAACATCAACGCTTTGTAAGCTTAATGTTTGTTTGAGAAAACTTTATTATATACTTCCTACATGACGTTTCCTTTGTTTTTATGAGTTATAAACTATTGAAATCCTGATTGCTAGGCCCGCTTTGGTGCTGTCGGCCGCGTGCATTTGACTGAGTGCAGATGTGTTCTGGGGCAGACCGTGGGTCTGTATTAGGGTTCTGGTATCCTCGCTCGGGGCGAGTGAATGTGGGTTGACTTTTGGAAGTTTAAAATATACAAAGGGCCGAAAGCCCTTAGACTCTGTGGCAGATCGGTTCGCCCTTCTGCGGTAGGCTTTTATGATGTCCTCGTTATGGGATAACGAGTGAATGGGATGGTTTCTGGTGTCCTCGCTCGGGGTGAGCGAGTGAATTGTGGGGTTTTCTGGTGTCCTCGCTCTGGGTGAGCGAGTGAATTTGGGGATTTGTTCAGGGGCCCGGTTAGTATTGTTAAAAAGAAAAAAAATGCTTTTTGTTTGCGAGCGTTTGGGAAGCTCGCCCGTGTCTTCGTGCGTCTCGCTCCCTTTCCCCATTGCCCACTAGCAGTCAGGTGTAGGATTCCCTCCGGTAGACTCGACACGAGCCCGGAGGTAGAGAAAAAAAAGAGAAGATGTAGGATCGCCTTCCGGTAGACTCGCACCATCACGAGACCGGGGGGTTGATTATAATTAGGGCCTCGGGAGAGAGAGAAGCTTAGGGATAGCGGGGCATCACGGCGCGTGGTTGAACGCGTCTTTATGTCCCGCGCTCCTCTTTCCCCATTGCCATCGCGTAGTACGCCTTAGGTTTCCCCTCCGGTAGACTCGCACCCTCACGAGACCGGGGGGGTGATGATAATATATCCGCATCTTTGAAGGGATTTCGTACCGCCGATTGCTGAAGTGTGTCCGCATGCAGAGCGTGTGGTGACGAGAGTGGCATTTGGAACAGTTGTATGAACTGGTGCACCTCGTCACTGTGTGTCCTGGGGATAAACAATTCAGGCAGCCATTTGTGGATTTGACGAATTTAATCCTTTCTACCGGGTTTAAATCGCAAAAACGTGAACAATGCGTAATCTGTGCTCGTAGATTTGCACATTTTACACATTGATTTTGTTGTTTGCCTTGGTTACTTTGGTTTGAAAGCACCAAGTCTTTTTGGTAGGGTTTTCCGTCGACTGGCGCGACGTGTTTGATTTTTTGCACTTTAGAAGTGGCATTTCCCTGGTAAAACCAGACACGGTTTCAAGTGTCTGGAAACGATTTGATAAGAATTGTCCATATCCTCCCACTTGGATATGTCCGTCTTGTGATCAATGCTCTGCTCCATAGAGCAACGTATTTTCAGGTAATTTTGTCGAACATAAATAGGTAATAATCGCATCCACAATTTGAAACATCGATCTGATGTGTTTTTAAAGATGCCAAGCAATTATTATGTCGCGCTGTAAGGTTTTGATAGAGCTGCCGCACTCGCTATCTATCACTTTTTTAGATAACACAAATTTGTAGTTGTGCGTTATGAGAATGCGCTTATTCTCGTATCTCTCACTAGAGCATTTTTCCAGGCTGTCGAAGCTTCTTCATTCTGTCAAGGGACATTTCTAGACGATCGTCCTTTGCCTCACCTTGAGTTTTCTGATTGAGGTTATGGACCAACCTTTCTACCGGCTAGGCGACTGTTGTTTTTGTATATGGCCGTGAACAGGTCACGACAACGATGGCCAGATAGTTAGATTCGCCCTGACACCTCAGTATCACCAGCTGGCAGGCGGATCCTGTGTTCGCGCGCGCGTTCTCCCTCAGGTTATGCTGCCGCTATCTTTCTCCTTCATTTGGCTTGAAGTCACAGCCACTGTTCGACGTGCATCGCAAGAATCGGCATATGCCGCTTTATGCTTTATCTTGACCGCTGCAATTTTCTTTGCGTCGAGCGTGTCAGAGCAAGCAACTCTTCTAGGGCGTTCTCTGCTTTTTCCCACTTAGCTTGCAACTCTTTTTGCTGTATTGCAAGAGTGTGTACAGTGTGCAGAGCCGCATGATATCATTAAAATCGGCCTCGGATTCGATTATTCGATCAGCCAATCTCATGTAGGAGTCCATGTTCATGGTTGAAAAGTGGAGCGGAATTAACAAGGGATATAAAACTGAAAACCTGAACGAATCACCAACCAACAACTATTAAAATTACGCAAAATTGATTTATTACTCTTATTTATTTATTTTTGTCTGACTTTGCAGATTATTGTGCTTAAAACAAGGAGCAGGGGAATCAACACCAATGTGTATTGTGCGAAGTAGAGGGGGCCACTCGCCACTTCAATCGTCATTTTATTATAAAACTAAGTGCGCGCGTGATATAAAAACTCGACGAAAGTGTAAAAACTCAGTGAAAACTGTTGTAAAAACTGTGTCGATTGAACAAGTGAAAATTAAAGTGCTTGAAAAGAAAATGAAAACTGCCACAGCCGTGTGCGTTAGATATTTAATATGTGAGGTTATGTGGACCTCTTCCTTGTGCTGTGTCCGGAGAGCCTTACCGCTGGTGGGGGGACAGGCCAGATAGTCACAAGGAATTTAAGAAAACGTTAATGTGCCGCGTTTGCACTTAATTTTGGTTTTCGACACTAATAAATTTTTCACACTTTTCGCGGTTATTCACAATCACGTATGGCTTTTGTGGCGAATCGTGTACTGGTGCTGATGTGGCAAGGATGGCTTAATCTCTCAGTGTTTTTCACGCTGGTATGATATCATAGACTTTTCGTTGGTGGCCAAACTTCTTTTTCGGATGAATTTTTTGTGAGGAATTTGAAATTTGTGCGGTCAGCTATGGTCTTATGTTGTGGACTGTAAATTTATATCGCTGTGGTTCCTTTTTCGGGGAGAAGGAGCAAATGTTCGGCCGGTGTGCGTCTAATCCTGGAGAGGTGGGGCGCACCGGGTCGATCTCAGTGGGAAGAGAAGATTCACTCAAACGAGACAAATAAGAAACACAGGAGGATTTTCCTCGTTATAATAATGCACTTTATTGGGTAGAGATAAAATAAATTGAATACAATATTACCTGACTGTACAGTGGTAGGAAGCGGCGGAGATCCTTGGCGGCAGATGTTAGCTGGTCGGCTGTTGAAATCAAAGAGGCCGGTTGTATAGCAAGCTACAACCGTGACCCGCAAAATCCTCCGTTTTGGAGGGGAAAGGCACCCACACATCAACCCCGACATGCATATGCATGAGTGCTGACAAAAAAACACACATACAGGTACATGTACATGCATGCACATGCATGTGGCGGTGATGGTGTGGGTGGTTACAAATTAATTCGAGTATCGAGTATCGATTCGCAGGGTTGCATTGGGGGGATCGCAGACAGATGCGGAAAAAGTTAGGCATCCTGCCTAACACCAATCCTTGTGAAATTGGGTATGCGCTTAGATTCTGGGACGATAACTGTTTTCTGTGAAAAGGGCGAAATCGGTTGAAGCCACGCCCAGTTTTTTATACACAGTAGATCGTGTGTCCTTCCGCTCGGCCCTTAACACGATAACTTCGGCAAAATCGATATATCTTTACTAAACTCAGTTCACATAATTATCTGAACACACTTTGTATTCGTATAAAAAATGTACCGAAATCCGACTATGACCACGCCCACTTTTTCGATTTCGAAAATTACGAAAAATGAAAAAAATGCTATAATTCTATACCAAATACGAAAAAGGGATGAAACATGGTAATTGCATTGGTTTATTGACGCAAAATATAACTTTAGAAAAAAACTTTGTAAAATGGGTGTGACACCTACCATATTAAGTAGAAGAAAATGAAAAAGTTCTGCAGGGCGAAATCGAAAGCCCTTGGAATCATGGCAGGAATACTGTTCGTGGTATTACATATATAAATAAATTAGCGGTACCCGACAGATGATGTTCTGGGTCACCCTGGTCCACATTTGGTCGAAATCTCGAAACGCCTTCACATATACAACTACCACAACTCCCTTTTAAAATTCTTATTAATACTTTAATTTGATACCCATATCGTACAAACACATTCTAGAGTCACCCCTGGTTCACCTTTATGGCGATATTTCGCAACGGCTTCCACCTATAGAACTAGGGCCCACTCCCTTTTAAAATACTCATTAACACCTTTCGTTTGATACCCATATTGTACAAACGCATTCTAGAGTCATCCCTGGTCCACCTTATTGCGATATCTCGAAAAGGCGACCACCTATACAACTACCACAATTCCCTTTTAAAACCCTTATTGATACCTTTAATTTATACCCATATCGTACAAACACATTCTAGAGTCACCCCTGGTCCACCTTTATGGCGATATTTCGCAACGGCTTCCACCTATAGAACTAAGGCCCACTCCCTTTTAAAATACTCATTAACACCTTTCGTTTGATATCCATATTGTACAAACGCATTCTAGAGTCACACCTGGTCCACCTTTATGGCGATATCTCGAAAAGGCGACCACCTATACAACTACCACCACTCCCTTTAAAACTCTCATTAATACCTTTAATTTTATACCCATATAGTACAAACATATCCTAGAGTCACCCCTGGTCCACCTTTATGGCGATATTCGCAACGGCTTCCACCTATAGAACTAAGGCCCACTTCCTTTAAAATACTCAGTAACACCTTTCTTTTGATACCCATATTGTACAAACACATTCTAGAGTCACCCCTGGTCCACCTTTATGGCGATATCTCGAAAAGGCGTCCACCTATATAACTAGCCCCACGCCCTTTTAAAATACTCATTAACACCTTTCATTTGATACCCATATCGTACAAAGATATCTAGAGTCACCCCTGGTCCACCTTTATGGCGATATCTCGAAAAAGCGACCACCTATAGAACGGAGACCCACTCCCTTTTAAAAATACTCATAACACCTTTCATTTGATACCCATATCGTACAAACAAAGTCTAAGTTGCTATACCTCGAAAAGGCGTCCACCATAGAACTAAGGCCCACCCTCTTTAAAATACTCATTAACACCTTTCTTTTGATACCCATATGTACAAACGCATTCTCTAGTCACCCCTGGTCCACCTTTATGGCGATATCTCGAAAAGGCGACCACCTATACAACTACCACCACTCATTATAAAACCCTCATTAATACCTTTAATTTATACCATATCGTACAAACACATTCTAGAGTCACCCCTGGTCCACCTTTATGGCGATATCTCTGAAAGGCGACCACCTATACAAACTACCACCACTCCCTTTTAAAACGCCTCATTAATACCTTTAATTTGATACCCATATCGTACAAACAAATTCTAGGGTCACCTCTGGTCCACCTTTATGGCGATATCTCGAAACGGCGTCCAGCTATGGAACTAAGGATCACTCCCTTTAAAATACTGAGTAACACCTTTCTTTTGATACCCATATTGTACAAACAAATTCTAGGGTCACCCTGGTCCACCTTTATGGAGATATCTCGAAAAGGCGTCCACTATGGAACTAAGGATTACTCCCTTTTAAAATACTCATTAACACCTTTCATTTGATACCCATATCGTGCAAAAAAATTCTAGAGTCCACCCTGATCCACCTTTATGGCGATATCCCTAAATGGCGTCCACCTATAGAACTATGGCCCACTCCCTCATAAAATACTCTTTAGTGCCTTTCATTTGATAGACATGTCATACAAACACATTCCAGGGTTTCCCTCGGTTCATTTTCCTACATGGTTATTTTCCCTTATGTTGTCACCATAGCTCTCAACGAGTATGTAATGTTCGGTTACACCCGAACTTAACCTTCCTTACTTGTTATTTTATATTATCTTAAAAATCGTTTAGATAAGTTCAAATTCACCAAATGCTACGTTTAAGCATATATTGTGTCTGAAAAAATCATAGAGACCGGTGGTATATATAGTATATATCTCATACAACCGATTTTCAGATAAGAAACTTTGCGCTATTTCTTCCCATTTTAACAGCTAGAAGCTTCAAATTTTACCAAATGCTTACGTGTATAGCATATATGTTGTCTGAAAAAATCATTGAGATCGGTGGTATATATAGTATATATCTCATACAACCGATGTTCAGAAATGAAACTTTGCGCAATTTCTGCCCTATTTTAACAGGCCAAAAGCTTCAAAATCACCATTACGAATATAGCTATATTAGCCGTGTTTTTTAACACGCGTATATCCGTTCACGCTTAACTTTATATTGACTGCTAAGCGACAAACTATAAATACACCTCTGAATTGCTGCGTATAAATTTTGTCCTACTAAATTTCAAATACGCATTTACTCAGATGTAACTGAAATATGTGTCTTCGTTTCGCCCTCTACACTAATCTATGTATTCTATGTGTGTCTACAATTCATCGCAGACTGATTCACCTATATGTTATACCCTATGGCCTCAGAGCGTTGCGTATCCGCTTTTCGGTACACCCTGTGCTGTAGCTAGTTGTTTAACCACAGCCGCTAGATGGGTCTCCTAAGCATTATCTAAGCGAGGATAGGCGTTTTTACACGCGCAACGAAACGTATATGCGCGTGTTAAAACACACGGCTATTGTTGTCTGAACATATAGAGATTGGTGGTATATATATATTACCCATATAAACTGTAAATTTTGCCCTTTGTTAAGGATATGAAGCTTTCAAAAATTCATCAGATTTCATCAAATAGTTACGTTTACGTCATATATTGTTGAAATACGTGATTCGTAGTCATAGTTTTTTACACGCAGACCACAAAAAACCTGAAACTTTGCATCCTCACACAAGCAAAGACAGTCCCGTTCTTACCTTGTTTTGTTTACAAACAATAATTATGTGTGTGTAGTATGTATGTATGTATGTATAATTATACTAACGGCGTTAACTCTCGTCCCTCTTAAACGGAGCGTCCCCGCTATGATGCCGCTACGAGTTGCCTATTGACGACGGCTCATTTCGATTTCGTATAATTCGTCAATTTGTCTTTGTCTGTGAAGCGTTCTTTTATTTTCATAGTATCGGCAGAGATGTACCATATCTAAGTGATAACTGTTTAAAGTAAGAACCCATTATGATAAAGAACGTAAATGTAAGGGTTTCTTCAATAGGTATCAAAAAAGTTGAGAGTTTTTGGATATTGCTGAATTTGTAGATTGAGTTTTGAGGAAAGAATGAGAGTACTCAAATTGTGCGCTATGTTGATGTGTGTATGATTTCTTGAGTTGTCGTTGATGATTGTAATATGTGATATTATCGATGGTTGTAGATTCATTGAAGCGTATAATTTAGGGACTGATATATGCATGTTATTCAAGTGTGTTGGTAATCTGTAAAAATGTATCCAGTCTCTAGGATGCGGAGTGGAGCATTATTTTCATGATTGTTTCGCATTGGGCTGATTTGTCTTCTAATATTTTTTCATAGTACAATTATCAGAGGGTTCGGACTTACAAATAAAGTTACTCATATAATTTCTACATTTTGATATTCTTTGATATTTGTTACATTTTGCGATCTTAGGGTCCTAAATTAATTTACCATGCTTATGTGCTAAATGATATACATTAATAGGCTACATGAGTTTCGATGATAGGATATGTATATTGTTATAATGTGCTTCTTGTAGTAACAGATATGAATGCTCGGCATATTCTAATATATTAATTATGGGAAGATCTAGTTTATTTCGTATCTTATAATCGTCCACATCTTTCAAATTTAATGTTCCAGAATAAAATATTAGTTTTCGCAAAATTTTGTAGTGTTTGTTATTGATGGAGTTCATTATAAACTTCTGATATAACATATTCGGTTATTGTTTTGTGATCAAGGGTTCGAGTATTCTTTGAACTGTGAATTATTGTTCTTGTGCTTGTTATTATTTTCTATTAGCTTATTATAAGTGAGTTTTATTTCTACTAAGGTCATCGTGGTCTGGTGTGCCAGTGATCTTTAACAAGGAGCCAAGAAAGTTTAGTGACTTTTGGGTCATTAATATTTGTATGTAGTTGATTTTTTAGAGTTTCGATTTTGTTTACTAAGTTTGAGTTTCAGGTTGGTCTTCTAGATTATTGATGATTTCATTATACTTTCGTATGGCGCTAGTATTTTTGAAAAGTTAGATATGTGTACAAGAAAGCTGTATCTTGATAAATGTAAACAGGGTCGGTTTCCACTAGAATATTTCCTATTAGTCAGACCTATTATATTATCGCAAAAGTGCGATAGAGAAAAGTAAGGTGAACACTATTCTGTACATGCCTTTACTCTATATTGTCCTTGTGGATAATGACTCTTTTAGTTTGTCGTTATTGTTTCGCCGTTGTCTTTTCTGACTATATGTTTCGCGTATTTTTTTACGTTTTTGTTGCGTCTATGCGTCTTTGAGTATATAGCCTCTCCTTGTAGTGAGTTGTTTTCGATGCGATGTGGTATCGCAAAACTCTCTCTTGGTATGTTGAAGATGCTCTTTGATGTCAGGATACCCCTTTTGATTGAAAAGCACGTCCTCGGGTTTCTCCTTGGTTACCGAATGATAGTTTTGTTGCACTGCCGGACTGCTTCAAATATCTGTTCATCAGGTGCTGAACTGTGTTGGTGTGCCAAAACTTTGCGAGTCAATTATGGTGCTATGCGTTCGTTCAACTTGACCGTTTGTAGTGAGTGGTAGGCTGGAGTTTTTGTATGCTTATTTGTAGTCGCTTGTATATTTGTTGTGCACATAGGCCAGTAAATGTTGTCTCGTATAAGTCATTACAAACTTTGCGTTAGTGTATATTTGTGATAGTATCCCGTCGATGTATTTGTATGTGTCCTTCTTTGATGGAATTTGTCTCAAATAGCAGAATTTTGAACATTTGTCGGTTGAACAATATGCATATTATTGCTCATAAAAAATAGTCCAAGTGTATGTATTCGCCTACTTGTTCGGTACTGGTGCTGACCTATTGGTTGTTTATTTTGGTCGCGTTCATATTTGTTTGTGAGGCAAATTTCGCAGTCTTGTACTTCCTTTTTACAAGCGTCACGTATATTCGGCCAGTAATATTTGAGCGAATTCCTGTGCGTTATTTTGTAGTTTCTTTGAGCACGTCTGTTTGTGTCTTTGTATGATTTATTCTTGTTCGGTTTCGGTGATGTCTACAACCAATTTTTGCGCTAGTACATCATACGGTTGGAAATGTGTCGATAATGTCATTTTCGACATAAAAATATTTTCTCGTCTATTTGCAGGCATTCATTACCTTTGGTCTACTTATATTTTTTAGTCTATCTAGCAATTCAGTTTTGGTGTTAAAAAAAATTGTAGTGTGGCTGTTTGAAATATGTTTTGTGAGGATATTTTGAGGGTTCTGATCTGACTGTCTTACAATAATTTGATTTGTAAATGCTTTTAGTGGTTGCTTTACTCGACTGAGTTTTTGTATTGGGAGCTTTGTGCTGAATGCTGGAAGTCATCAGAGTTTACAGTGTGTTTATTTGCTGGCGAGAAATGGCATCAGCGACAAGGTCTGATGTCCGGTTGTAAACGATTTTGCCCCGTATTCTCAATGAATTTTCCCATCTTTTAATTTTGTATTGGGGTTTTTTTCTGATATAGAGAAGATTAAGATTGATGGTCAGTGTAAATGTTAAATCTGCTATACCGTACAAGTAATTACGTAGTTTCTGTAGTGACCATACAATTGCGAGTAGCTCTTACTCATTCGTGGAGTAATTCTGTTCTGTTTCGCTGAGTGTTCGTGAAATAAATGATATGGGTTTTCGGTTTTGAGATAATACGGCTCCTATAGCGTATTACTAGCATCTGTGGTTAATTCGAAAGGTTTGTTAAAATTTGGTTGGAAGAGTTCAACTTGTGCTTGCAGTTCCTCTTTATTTTATTCAGTGCTTCTAGTGCAAGTTCGTTTAAGGTGATTTTAATTTTGCGCTTTGATTCTTTGATATGCCACAGTTCTCTCCTCTGGGAAACATAGTGAGTGGTTTTGACGATGGCTGCAAAATTTCTGTATAAATTTTCTATAATAACTAGCGATAACTAGGAAGGATCTGAGTTCCTCAGTTTTGTAGGAATGAGGAAATCTTTAATAGTTTGTATTTTTGTAGGGTCAACTGTGATCCTGTTGTATTTAATTATATGCTCTAAGTATTCCACAGATCTTGGAAAAAGTGAGATTTCTCGTTGGTAATCTTCATATTCGCTTGGTGAAGCGCGTTTATTATTATGTGGATATGTTCAATATGTTCTTCGGGAGAGGAGAATAAATGAGAGCATCGTCTAATAAACGTACGCAAACTTCCCGATGTATGGTCTAAGGATATCATTCACGCATCTTTGAAAAATGGATGAGGCATTTTTCAGGCCAAACGGCATACGAAGGAATTCGTATTAGCCCATTTACACTAAATGCCGTTTTTTCCCTGTCAGATTCATTAATAAGTGATCTGATGGAAGCCAGACTCTAAATCTAAAGTATTAATATACCTTTGCATTACCTAAATCTGTATGGGCCATAGCTACATTGGGTATGGGGTATCTATCTGTGATAGTTTGAGCGTTTAGCTTCTGAAAGTCTACGACCATTCTGCGCTAAGGTTTCCCTTGTTCATCGGTACCTTTTTTAGCGACTGTCCAAATGGGAGAATTGTACGGACTTTTGCTGGGTTGAATTATTTCATTTTCTAAAAGTTGTTAATTTCTTTGTGAATAAAGGTCATCATCCGATATGGGGTACGGATATTGCTTGGTCCAAATAGGATCTTCTGATTTCGTTCTATTGAAGCTTGAACCGTGGTAGTATATGGTACCACTTCGTTTGTACTTTCGTTTTTTTGCATAATTTCTTCGATTTCTGACCTATATTTTTCACTATTAACCGTATAATAAATTTTTTGCATAGACTCACTTTCTTTCTTGACCCTATATTTAGTAACTGAGCTTGTACTCGAAAAGACTTGATACTCTGCTTTGATTTTCCCTGTTCACCCAGAAGCATATCAAATTCTTCTAATGTATCTGTTTCAAAAATGTGAGATTTTGCTCTAATAATGTTATTATTTTTTTTGATTTAGTTATTGGTAACCATGAAGGGTTTTACTTTTACTGGCTTGATTAATATAGCTTACCGATTTTGCATATTTCACTATATATTATTTGTTGCTCCGGTGTCGATCAGGATGTTGATAAGTTTGCTTGTATCCCTGCAGTGGCATTGTAGACACGGCAAATCGTTCATACGCCTAAAAAAAACACTGCCCTGTTTCATATTCGTCGTCTTCCGGTGCAAGTGATTGTAATTCTTCGTCGGCGTGTTTGGTTAGCACGTTGTACCTTCTGTTGTGCGTTGAAATAGCAAGATGACGGATTTCGTTCTCTTTTTTGAGGATCTCCACGAAATTGATTATTTGGAGGTAGTCCTTGCATTTTATGAGGTAGAGCCGAGTAAAGGTCCCACAAACCCCTACGAATAAGTACACAATATTTATGTGTTACGAACACACGCACACACGGTTGGAGATATTAGGCGGGCAGCAGCTTTCCGTCGCAAGATGGCGAGGGGGCGGAGCGGCGGCTATACGGTAGTTGGAGTAGAGGAGGTTCGGTAGGGCGGTTGAACGATCGGGTAACGACGGACTGGTACGGCGGTACAGAAGCAGCGGCGGAATAGAAGCAGCGGCTTAACGGCGGTAGAATGGCAAGCGGCCAGTGGCTGGTGTAGCAGCGGCGTGACGGATGAAGCAGCTTAAACGGCGGTAGGACGGCGAACGACAACGGTCCTCGTAGCAGCGGCGGGACGGATGCAGCGGCTTAACGGCGGCAGGATGGCAGACGGCGAACGGTCGTCGTAGCAGCGGCGTGACGGATGCAGCGGCTTAACGGCGGTAGGATGGCTAACGCCCAACGGTCTTCATAGCAGCGGCGGCTGAATGGCGATAGGACGGCGAACGGCTAGTGGTTGGTCTGGCAGCGACGGCCCCGCAAGCGGGATGGGCACGGCGGTAGTATGGCGGACGGCCAACGGTCGGCGTAGCACCCGCGGGATGGAGGCAGCGGCGGTGGGCTACGGAGCGTGTACCAGGGCCGTGGTGAGAGGGGAAGTATGCTGGCGATGGGGTTTACGTGGACAGCGGCGGCTCGTTCCGGGCGGGGTCGGTTGACGGTGTCGGCGGTATCGGCAGTCTTCGGCAGAATCGATAGTAGGTCGGTCGGTCGGTCACCTAGGGAAGAGACTGCGAGGACTCGTTAGTGCTGGTTACACCGCTGGACACCCCCGCCCTCCCTACTTGCACGCTAATAGAAGTTACGTAAGAGGGGCGGGGCTGTACAGCCAATACACCGAGGATCGATTCGTGCGCGGAGGGGAAGTGCACCCTAACGGCACAGCGGTAGCCCCCTATGCGCACGGCATCGGCTCACGGCCGAAACCAGAGCTGAGGGGGAGGGGGGTATAGTCATTAAGGCGTAGGGCCACTCAACACCCAGGGGGGGCGACGGGTGGCAATAGCACAAAGGCATCCGCCCCGCTCGTCCTTACTTGGGTGAAGGGTGACCCGTGCCATGACGGTGCCCCTTCCACTCAACTAGCCGAAGCCAGAGTTGAGGGGGAGGGGTTATATAGTCATTAAGGCGTCGGGCCGCTCAACACCCAGGGGGGAGACGGGTGGCAATACCACACAAAGGCATCCGCCCCACTCGTCCTTACCTGGATGAAGGGTGACCCACGCCATGACAGCGCCCCTTCGCCTCAGCTGGCCGAAGCCAGAGCTGAGGGGAGGGGTGACATAGTCATCAAGGCGTCGGGCTGCTCAACAACTAGGGGGGGCGACGGGTGGCAATAGCACAAAGGCATCCGCCCCGCTCATCCTTACCTGGGTGAAGGGTGACCAGCGCCTCTTCCACTCAGCTAGCTAGCAGGAGGGAAAAGTATGTCTTTAAAAGACATCCACTCCCGCTGGCTCACCTGCGAGGACTGAATTGCAAAAATGCAAATTCGATGTTTATATGGGTGGTACCGCAAACTGGTTGAGAAGTCAACACACCATTATTGTGGTTTTCATTGGTTTGCTATCAGTGGTTGTTGACTATGCTATAAAAGAATAAGTATAAGTGGTTGTTGCCTATGCTATAGAAAATAAGTACAGGGAGGTTCAGGTTTAAGTGAATAAGGAAATACAGGGGTTGCGTTATTGTAACGCTACGTTACAGTCCCCCTCCCACTTCGGTTGACGGAAAGCTGCGGAGGGGAAAGATGGATCTCCAGGCATGGCCTAGGTCTTATGCCGGTGTGCATGTGGGCGAAGCACTTTATTAATTTTTTTTTCTCAAAATATACAGAGTCATTCCACTTATATATAACAGAGTTTATGTTTTTATTTCATTTGTATAACGTAAGAATAATTACATTTCATTGTTCTTAAAACTAACAGAGTATATTTCATATAATTCATTATAATACATAATATTCTTCTTCTTCGTTTCCATATTCCTCGGGTTGTGATTTCATCATGGCTATCAGGTATTCGGTGAATGTGGGCTGAAAAAATAGGCCCTTTCCTGTTTTTGTTCGGTTGGCTGGCCACTGGTACTGCTCCCTCCGTGTGTACCCGCTCTGACGTTGTTTTTATTTCGCCGAAGTTTATGCCTGCTGCAGATGGTTTTGTACCCTCTTTTGTGACCATGTTTTATTGCAAGTGCCATTTGTGGAATCTCCTAATCCCATGTGTGGTGGTCGCTCAGGAACGGTGCTAACGCTTTTCCGCCGAACTGCTTCCGATTGCCGGTGAGGAAGGTTTTCGGCAAACCAAGTAAGTATATGACTTTTTCTTGTAGCGCTTTGAGCACGCTTGCCGTTTTTGCTTGGCGCACCGGGATTAACTCCACCACTTGTAGAATTTGTAGATCATGGCGAGGAGGTAATTGCTTCTTTGCTTTGACGTGGTAGTCGTGGCACGAATTCGGCGGTTACTATTTCCCGTGGCTGCGGATATTGCATGGTTGCCAATAATCTCACCGGGCTCTTCCCGGGTCGCTTTTTATTGTGTAAAATATGTCTGGTTTTTGTGTAGGTGTGTCGGTGTTTTGTAACGGGCGGCAGGAGAGCGCATTGAATATCGCGTTCGGCGCTCTTTTTCGGTACTCTTATTGAGGTTGTATTTTTGTATAGCCGGGTAACGGGGGTAGAAGCTTTGTTTCAGCGGTCGGTTATGTTTACGGATGGTCGAATGTTCGGCTGCGGTAATTGGGCTAACGATTTTACTCAATCGCTTTTGGTGGTGCGCTGAAAAGTTTTCCTGCTCCGAATTTTGGCCATTGTTCACGTGTTCCCGACTGGTCATTGCACATAGTGTGTCTAACTCGGCTGATCTTCTGGTCAACGTGACTGCTAACGGTTGGCCATCTAGCGTGAGGGTGATTCCCCTTTCCCGTAAAAAGTCCATTCCTAAGATCATCCGTTCTGCCAGGTTCGGGATGACGGACATCATTGTGTTAGTCGTTCGTCCTTGGTACGTAATCCTTGCTGGGTAGGAATTCGAACTATAGACACACGTCTGGTCTGCCATTTGGACGCTCCGCCTGTTAAGATGTGGTTGATGTTCTTCCTCTCCAGGTGGTTTCGTATTGACTCATCGACGTATGAGAGGGTGGCGCCGGTGTCCACTAGCGCGCGCACGCTCATGCCCTCGATGGTTATCGGTATATAGAAACGGTCATCTACTTTCATTTCGGCAGCGGGATCGCAGGCTGGTGGTTCAATAAGCTTCTGTGGCCGCACAAATAATGATTGGTGGCTTCCTCTCACTTAACTTGACGGCATCGTAGATGGAGAGGATGTTGTCTTGTCCACACCTGGAGCAGAACATTCTCCACCGGCCCCTGCATTGGAAGCGGCGGTGTCCGCGTTCCTTGCAGCGCCAGCAGCACTCATTGCTATCGTACTCCTTTTGAAGATGATACAGGCTGTGGATCGCCTCTTTGTTCTGTTTCGCTTCTTCGCTTTTTAGCAGCTCATATTCCTCCGTTATTTCCAGGAGTTCATCGATCGTCTTAAACTTGCTGCGCTTTACGAAGAGGCGGTATTTAACGCGTAGGCCATCATATATCCGCTCGAGGTGTTTTTCTCCGCACATTGTGGATGCTGACGGATCAGCGTTTCCATGCGAGGATATAGTCCTTGGCATTTTCTCGGCCTTGTTGCCTGCGTTTTCGGATGGCCTCTTCTAATGTTGAAGATGACGCTTAGGCAGAAAAAAAATTTCACCTCCCTTCGAAAATCGCTCCAGTGGTTGATTTGTTGCTACGGATGCGGTACAATTGGAGTGCTTTGCCACGCAGCAGTTCCGGCAGCGTTAGGAGGAGCCGGTCGACGGGGAGGCGGTAACATTCGGTGAGCTCCCCTATTCTCTCCAGAAATTCGTGCAGCGACTCCTCTCCCCAAAATGCAGATCCCAGTGGCGGACGGTATTCATTAGCTCATTGGTGCTCATTTCGTCTCGTTTCGGTTGAGCGTGTTCTCTGTCATGCGCATGCGAGAGGGAATTTCGTACCTGGATTGCGGTTACTGACTTGGTTGGTTGTGTTGGGGTGATGTTTTAGTGTCGGTGTTGGTAGTTTAACTGGTTTCCCTTCGTCCTCTTCTACTTCCTTCTCCAACTCCTTCAGTAGGTCTTCGCTTGATTTCCTCGTGCGTTTTGCTTGCACGTACGTGCTCAGTGCGCGGCGTAGATCGGCTACGGTTTAGCCTTCCACGGGAATGCTATGCCTCTTACACTCCTCCAACAGCCTCTCCCTTTTCAGTAAGAAGTTCCAATTGAGTGAGTCGGTATTCAGCGTCGTAACTTCGGGGGCCGGTGTGTTTGTTGTTTCTGATGGTGTGTTCGTCGAACCCGCCCCGGCAGTGTTGGTGGTTGTTGTATTTGTTTTTTCACGGTCATCTTTGGAGCAGGATCCCTGCTCGGGCGCCATTTATGAGCTGGGTTTTGTCTAAGGCTGGGGTAACGCTCAGTCAATCCAGAGTCGAGTAAAGGTCCCACAAACCCCTACTGAATAAATACACGATATTTATGTGTTACGAACACACGCACACACGGCTGGAGATATTAGGCGGGCAACAGCTTTCCGTCCAAGATGGGAGGGGTGACATAGTCATCAAGGCGTCGGGCTGCTCAACACATAGGGGGGCGACGGGTGGCAATAGCACAAAGGCAGCCGCCCCGCTCATCCTTACCTGGGTGAAGGGTGACCCGCCCCATGACAGCGCCCCTTCCACTCAGCTAGCTAGCAGGAGGGAAAAGTATGTCTTTTAAAAGACATCCACTCCCGCTGGCTCACCTGCGAGGACTGAATTACAAAAATGCAAATTCGATGTTTATATGGGTGGTGCTGCAAACTGGTTGAGACTCAACACACCATTATTGTGGTTTTTATTGGTTTGCTATCAGTGGTTGTTGACTATGCTATAAAAGAATAAGTACAAGTGGTTGTTGGCTATGCTATAGAAAAAAGTACAGGGAGGTTCAGGTTAAGTGAATAAGGATATACAGGGTTTACGTTATTGTAACGCTACGTTACAATTTGACAATTTGACGGTCATAGCTGTTTTGTTGTGGTGGGCCTCTTGTATCGATTTGATGGATCTACATCCATTGGTTGGTGATGTTGCCTTGGCGCAGTTTGATTATATTGTATCTGTATCTTTGTGGTTCCTCGTGATACCTCTGCTTGTGTTTTGATACTGCCATGTATTATATTGTCAGTGCTGATTATATCGCAGAACGTCGAATTGTGAGTTCACATTATCGTGGTGTATCGTACTTGCGATTGCATAAGCAGTTTCTAAATTCTTTTGATTGTGGCTATAGAGGGTGCCGCTGGTATATTTCAGGCCAAGAATGAATGTTCTTACAGATTCCTGGTTTACATACTCCTTCATGGCTGGGGGATTCCCTGAGCTATCCATTTCGATTTGAGTGAGCGCAAGGTTAAGCGATTAACTTCGCTATGGAACTCCGCCAGGGTTCTTTTCCCCTGCCTTATTCTCTTCATTTCTTCGAGTAACACATACAGAGGTCTCTGGTCCGCATAAGTGTAATCGAGACGATTTATTATTAGAATAAAAATTGAATTTGGTGTCGTTGTTTTTAAAATATCGGCCGCATCTCCTTGAATTTTCGAATGTACAATCGAGAGTGCCGTGTAATACGTGGGTGTAGTAGCGTAATTCTTGATGTTTTCCATGTGTGTCCAGGCATGTTTTCTCCACGATCTATAATTGTTCGTGTCGCCTGTGAATGTTGGCAGCATTTTAAAAATTTCTAAGTTAATTTGCGACGCATCAGTAATGTTGGGTGCACAGTCTTGGTATTGATCTGTGACTGTGACTGTTCCATTGGTTTCAAGAGAATTCATCCTCTCTTGTGTTTCATTCAGGGTTGTGGTCAAGGCCGATATATGTGCCCTCGGGTTTGTTATCTCCTGTGCGGTCATTTCGTAGTCGATGTTCAGCGATGTACGTGATGAGTCAAAAACTTTGCCGTTTTCTTCGTAACTCCAGTGTGTTGTCGGTTGGTTTGGGGATTCACTCTTTGTCTCACTTATAGCGCTGCTTGGATGGATTATCTATGTTTCAAGACTTATCCGTATTATTCCAATTTTTTAGGAATCTAGTTTTTTTCCTTCTTTACGAACGGGGCATTTTTTATTTTTTGTCCTGTAATGCAGGATATGGCTTGTTCAGAAAAGAATGGACGAGCCCCCAGTTAATATCGTTTATACGATATGAGTAAAAAAAATATAATTTTCACTATGCCGAAGTGCGTGCTCTTTATTGATATACTTTAGACTGATTGTTTACGTGAATCTTAGTTATATTTATACTACTGAAATACGTCGTTACTTATCGCAGGGAATTATCCCCTTGTTAATTGTTTAATGCTTACCTACGTCTGTAGATAGCTATTTGGGTTCACTATTGTTTGTTTTATAGATAAAGTTCTTAAAACTGTTTAATAGTTTAGTGTAGTGTTATCTTATGGCTATTGTTACTTATGAGACAAACAACTGATATGCTATTGCTTGTAGATATGTTAAAACAAAGAGTGTTTTATTGCTTACAGAAATCTTTGTTTACAAACAATAATTATGTGTGTGTAGTATGTATGTATAATTGCTTACAGATATTTTTGTTTACAAACAATAATTATGTGTGTGTAGTATGTATGTATGTATGTGTAATTGCTTACAGATATTTTTGTTTAAAAACAATAATTATGTGGGTGTAGTATATATGTATGTATGTATAATTATACTAACGGCGTTAACTCTCGCCGGCAGACTTAGCACGTCGCTGCTGCTGTTGTTGTTGTTGTTGTAGCAATGCTCGCTCCACCTAATAGCCGCGACCGATCACAAATTGTCATCAATATCCTCTAACGGGAGTCCAAGGAAACTTGCCGTTTCAACAGGGGTGGACCATAAGGAAAGGGGTGTTAGAGGCGTTGGTTCCACATTACAATTAAAGAGATGGTTGGTGTCATGTGGGGACACATTGCAAGCAGGGCATACATTTTGTATGTCGGGGTTGATTCTGGATAGGTAAGAGTTTAACCTGTTACAGTATCCAGAACGAAGTTGAGCAAGAGTGACACGCGTTTCCCTGGGGAGTATGCGTTCCTCTTCTGCGAGTTCTGGATATTTTTCTTCAAGAACTGGATTCACCGGGCAATTCCCGACATAAAGGTCCGACGCCTGTCTATGGAGTTCACGAAGGACCTGCTTGTGTTTTTCCGCTTCATACGGCTGGGTTCTCAGGTGCCGTATTTCCTCAAAATGCTCACGGAGATGACTCCTTAGGCCCCTAGGCGGTGCTGGTTCGTCAATCAGATGTCTGTTGGGATGCCCAGGTTTCTGGGTATTCAACAGAAACTGTTTGGTCAGCATCTCATTTCTCTCCCTGATGGGGAGTATTCTCGCCTCATTATGCAGATGGTGTTCTGGGGACATAAGAAGACAGCCCGTGGCGATTCTGAGAGTAGTATTTTGGCAGGCCTGTAGTTTCTTCCAGTGGGTGGTTTTTAGGCTTGGCGACCATATGGGTGACGCGCAGCACGTAATCGGCTGGCTAGTTGCTTTGTATGTGGTCAAGAGCGTTTCTTTGTCTTTTCCCCAGGTACTGCCAGCAAGGGATTTGAGGATTTTATTACTCAAATCCCTTGCTGGCAGTACCTGGGGAAAATACCTGGGGACCTGCTGTCGTTGGGGCTGCCGTTGACCTCGCTGGCCAAACGGCTTAATACTTTGTTGCTGTCGTTGTTGTTCGGTGTTGGCTGTTCGCATACCGCCTCCAGGATCCTCTGCTTGGCCGGGGGTTCGGTTTCGACATGCGCGTTATATATGCGCATTCTGAGATTGACGCGCCAAGTGTACTCCACGAACCCTCGATTTATTATAGAATAAAAATTGAATTTGGTGTCGTGGTTTATTAAAATATCGGCCGCATCTCCTTGAATTTTCGAATGTACAATCGAGAGTACCGTGTAATACGTGGGTGTAGTAGCGTAAAACCCTGTGTCTCCTCGTCTTCCTGTCGTATAGATAGTTCATCCGTCTGCTTACGCCGTTGTCTTTCGTCTTCGTCGTCTTCTTCACTCTCCGAGGAAATGGAGATTGGGGTAGGGTCCCGGAAAACGGCCCATTCCTCCGCCTCTGACTCCGACTCTGTGAGGTAGCCGAATTCCTCGGTGGCGTCACTGTCAACCCTCGTATGCGGCTGCTGGTTTCATCCGCCGTAGTCGCTTCCTCACCGGGGCCCACTCCCAACCTTCACTCTGATTGTCGGAGAGGTCTGAATATTTTGGCGTATTCATCTTTGATTGCTTCAAGATACTTTGAGGTTTGTTCTTCCGCGGCCCGGTTTATATATGGTTTTTTCTTCTGACGCGTTAGACGGTACTTTTCATGGCATCGGGTATCATGCGATCATTCTTACCAATTTAGTTTTGTGCCTTTCATCAGGATGCTGCTATGTTGTTGCTCGTCGCTGCCCTTCCATTCGGTGGTATGTGTGATGCCAGTATATACTTTAAATGAAAACCTTTCAGCTCAACTAACCTAATTAATTAAATGAAAAACTATTGGATTTTCCTTAGGGTGTTCCCACCGTATGTGGTGGATTTAAAAAAAAAGTGGTATATCATGAGCCTAGTTAAATAATATATTTATGTGATTATGTAATTGTGGTTAGAGTTTGCCGGGCTTCTAGTGATTTATCCGACTTTCGGGTACTTCTGAAAATGAAGTTTCTCGTGTATGATTTGACACTGTTTCGGTTGGGCGTGTCTGTTACTACCGATTTGATCCGGATTGAAATAGAATCTTACAAAATAGTCTGTTATTCCGCAGTTGTTTCGGGGTGTGTGTTCGTTTAGGGCTGCCATAGCGAACTGCCTTCTTAGGTGTAATCTTGATCCATGTGTCGGTCCTCTGGCGATCCGTACCTGATTTTCTGGAAATGCTCGTACCTGATTCTTCGCAATGTTTTGCACTTGACCGTCCTTTGTATGCTATCAGCTATTGACTTGTACCGTGGGTCTCTCTGTGTTGTCTCTCGGTCTTTTCGCTGACTCGCGTGAGCGTACCGCAAATGGCTACATCACTGTTCTCTCTCTGTTGTTTTACCTCGGAAATATTGCTTGCTGCTCGATTGGACGATGTTGTCATGATTTGATTTTTGGTAGCGTTCTTCTTGTTGTTCTGTTTATGCGTCGGCTGCGTGGTATGCTTTCATCTCACTTATGTGGGCTTTCCCCCTCCTTCCTCTGAAGACTTTGTCTAGCTCTACGCTCACTGGTGACACCAAGTTCGTTACCCGGTGAGGTCCACTGTACCTGGGCGCTAATTTGACTGCAAAGTTATCCACCGCTTTTGACAGCTGATGCTCCTTTACCAGCACTAGGTCGCCTATCGCCGGTCGCCATTGCCTTCTTCTTAAATTGTAATACTTCGCTTTCCCTATAGATGCTCTCTCTTGCTTACGTCGTACCATTTCGAATATTTCTCCCATCCTCGTTGACTTCTCTCCTGGGTTCGCTAATAGAGGTACAAGGTCCCAAAGTGGACCAGGTCTAAGTGAGGAGGCGTGGCCTTACAGGAAAAACCTTGCACAACATATCTAGGAATCATCTTAGACAGTAAGCTGTCATGGAAGTTCAACTTGGAGGAGAGGGTGAAGAAGGCCTCAACGGCACTCTATGCATGCAAAAGAATGCAGGGGTGTATGCGGAGCTTATCGCCCTCTCTTTCTCATTGGGTTTTTACAGCGATTGTAAGCCCTATTCTATACTATGGAGTTCTTGTTTGGTGGAAAGCCACACAAAAAACAACGTACCTCAAAAAATTAGAGGAGGTATGCAGACTATCGATGCTTTGCATTACGGGAGCCCTGAAAACAACCCCGACGGCTGCACTGTATGCCATTCTGCACATTCCACCTGTAGACCTGGTAGCAAAGAACAAAGCGTTAACGACTGCAACCAGGCTCGGTGCTCGGGGCAGCTTGAGCGCCGGCCATATGGCCATAGTAGTATAGCGTCCTCAGTCACCAGACGAACAGACTAACTGATTCCCTACCTGCGCTTCGATGGAGATCTTAAGGCCACAATAGAGGGTTGGGACGGTTGGCGCAAGGGTGCGCAAATGGCGAACGAGGCGATACATGTGTACACAGATGGTTCCAAATAGTGGAAGGAGTAGGGTCTGCGGTATACTGTGCTGATCCGGAAATAAGCAGATCCTACAGGCTGCGGATTACTGTAGCGTTTTCCAAGCGGAAAGTAGTAGCCGTAACCAAAGCAGTAGAAACCCTGGAAGAGAATAGCTAAGCTGCAATCGTGTTAACTTTTATAGTGACAGTCAAGCAGCAATTAAGGCAATAATCTCGCATAGCACAGCATCTAAATGCGTGTTAGAGTGTAAGCAGTCCCTGGAGAGAATCGGGAACAGGGAGAAGCATACATCTATATTGGGTCCCAGGGCATATGGGAATAGATGGGAATGAAAAAGCGGACGAATTAGCTAAAAAGGGCGCATCCCTTGAAGCTTGCTCCGTAGACGTCCCAATTAGATTGGGCGAGATAAGCGAATGCGAGAGGTGCACATGATCGACCAAGCAGAAAAGGCGTGGGTTCAAGCGCGGGGCTGTAAAGTGTCGAAGATTATGTGTAGGTCTACAACCTTAGACTAACACAGTTGCTTCTATCATTAAAAAGAGAGGACTGTAGACTCATGACGGGTATTCTGACTGGACACTGCCTTCTGGCGTCGCATGCCTTTAAATTAGGCTTGGTCAGTGATAGCAGGTGTAGGAAGTGCGGGTTGGAGGAGGAAACGATCGAGCACGTTCTGTGCTCGTGCCCTGCACTTGCCAGGCTAAGACTCCAGCTATTAGGAGTGATACAGCTGTCAGATCTAGAAGCAGCAAGTGGCTTAAGTCCTAGGAAGCTTCTAGTATTTGCCAAGAGGACGGAGTTATTTTATAACATAGGTCCTGGTTTTTGATAGGGTTTTTCAGTTTGGTCGTTAACACAAACTTCTGGTAACACTACGGACTCAATCAGTCTATGTGAGGTCCTCATGGACCGGCCAGTTCAACCTACCTACCTACGACATCGTTTTACATGTTCAGGTAAAACGTGAACTTTTAAAATTATAGTAAAATTAATGAAATCGTTTTACATGTTCAGGTAAAACGTAAACTGTTTTGCATTTATCAGTCAGTGCTGGTATTGTTTTGTTTTTCTTTTTTTTTCTTGCTTCTAAGTTAATTAAACCTATCTATTTAACTGTACGTTACGTCTATTTTTTTTTGCATGGTATAATAAGTTAACCTTACTACAAGTGGATGCAGCTTGCTCTCTTTAACTTAGGTATATGCATGTATATATGTATTACGTGTTAAGATTCTATACTAGGGTGATAGCCTTGAATTTGAATATGTCTGTATATTAACAATATATGTTGTTGCAGAGTCAAAAAAAAATTAAAGAACAAGGTTGAGACTACAAATACGTGTATTTAGTTCAGTATTGGAACGAACTCACCGCTTTAACCGCTGATATTCGTTGTCGCAATTGGGATGGCCGCAGGCCGATGTTCGCTGCCCTGTGGTTGTTATTGTAGCTGGTGTTGTTGTAGCCCGTATGGTCGTAGCTGATAAGGTTGCGGCTAGTATTGTTGTAGCCGGTATGGTCGTAGCTGATAAGGATGCGGCTAGTATTGTTGTAGCCGTTATGGTCGTAGCTGATAGGGTTGCGCTAGCATTGTTATAGCCGGTATAGTCGTAGCTGATAAGGATGCGGCTAGTATTGCTGTAGCCGTTATGGTCGTAGCTGATAAGGTTGCGGCTAATATTGTTGTCGGTGGTGCCCGTGATAATAGTAGGCGCCGTTGGTGGTGGTTGGCGCTTTGGGTTGAGGTAACCGAGTGAACCGGGTGGCGATAAAGCTGCGTGCTACCCTTTACGAGCCGGATGGCTTGGCTCTTTGACGTTGTTTATATTACGCGGCAGCGTACCGCTGGCCCTGGAGGCAGAAGTGGTGTCGGACGCTTTTCCGCAGATGATAGGGTTCTTCGTAAACGTAGAGGAAGGGGTTTATCTCACTAGGTGTGACTGCGAACGCCGACCTACTTCAACTGGATCTTGTGTCCACGCAACACAACCGGTGCAAGGTTTATTACCACCCAAAATAGACGCGTAGAAACGAGATTTGTCGGAAAGAACGGTTTCGGTGCTTTGCGCTATCGACTCTTTCCTAGTTTCTGGACAATCACCTGCTTACGCGCACAGCCGGCGAGGATGTTTTGTGATTAGTTGAGTATCGTTGGGGATGCGCAGTGAGCAATGAGGTTACCAAAGCAGTATAGTTGAGTATCGTTGGGGATGCGAAGTGAGCAATAAGGTTACTAAAGCAGTATATTAGCGGAACTTGACGCTTTTGCTGACTGAAGTTATGCCCCTAGATGTTATATATCCCGTTTGTATAATTGTAGGGTCGCCAAAATTTCGCTCACGCAGTTTTCTACCTTTCCTTTTTTTCTTTTTCCGGAAACTCCTGGAAATTTTCGCTAGTGATGGCCCGTCTGTTTTTTCCCCTTGTTTTTCGATACCTTTTATCGCAACTTTCGCCCCATTGTTCAAATTGTCAAAATCTGTGTATTGGTGTTGGTGCGAATGGTATGGAATGGAAACATAAAACTTAGCAGTTTTTGTATGTGTAAGTAAAATTTTGCCAATGTGTTGGTTTCATTTTGAGTTTGCCATCTCCTTTTGACAATCCCTTCGACCATGCAATGACATAAATACAATCAGCTGATGAGATGAGCCAACCTGTACATAATTGAACCATGGTAACCATCAAGCAAATTTTGTTCGTTGCCCGGCAGCTTTAGAGACCAATTGTACAGCGAACAACGGGACATTCATATGGCTCAGCAGCTAAAGGCATCGCCGTTTGTAAACTTACAATTTTTCTCTAATATCAATAACAAAAACCATTGTAAAAAGCAATATGAGCAAAGCTTGCTAATTAAATACATATGATCATATTGATATAATAGTAACAGTGGAAGTATTAAAAAACAAATACTGTAAAAATTCGAAAAAATGTTACTAAGCTTTCAAAAGCGCGCCTAAAAATCATGTCCACACTATTAGGAATAAACTACAAACAGAGTGTATGTGCCTACATGGTGATTAAGAAGGAAAGAAATAAAAAGGCAACTCTTAGAGACCAATTCTACAGCGAACAACGGGACACGCTTCAAAAAACGCTAGTACTCGATAAATACCCTGCAAAAATTGTTGGATTACGTATTCCATTTTCTTCATGTTGGAGTACTCTAACAATACTCCTTTGCAATGCGTTTGCAGACCACCATCAGCCGATCATTGTTCATTTTTTAACGACCGTGATCACGACACGATGACGATCGAACAGAGTTGCCAAAAGTAAAATATTGCATACAAATAACTAATAATAAAATTTACTATGGTAACTCTGATAAAATGCAATCGCGCAACTGGTTTTATGTATACATACTATAGTATAGAGAAATATCCCATTTGAAAACCAAATCGTTTTAATTCCGATTTTGCACGGTTACTATTAAACATATATACGACACTTAATTCAAAAATATAATACTATAACATAATATTTACATATATATCTACCAAATAAAATACAAATACATACTACCTACACCCGAAGACAGACATACATATAGTTAAAAAACCAACCACCAAAATTGCAGGTATTTAAAGCTCGCGTAGGAGTACTTTGGCATATGATCCTCTGTGGGTGCTCCATGGATTACTACAGTGAAAGTACTTTGGAAAGTACTCTATGGAATACTCACAAATAAAGCGAGAGTGGGATCACCTACTCCTCTCCTAGGACATCGCAATGTTAATTGGAGCACATTTTTTGTATGAATACAGATTAGTTTTGGAACACTCCTATACTCCTAAAGGAGTATTCCTTACATTATTTATGGAGTACTCGCCTTTTTTGAAGGGTAGTTTAAGGAATACTCCTTTAAGAGTATAGGAGTGCTCCAAAAACTAATCTGTATTCATTCAAAAAATGTGCTCCAATTAACATTGCGAGGTCCTAGGAGAGGAGTAGGTGATCCCACTCTCGCTTTATTTGTGAGTATTCCATAGAGTACATACGTGAGAGTACTTTCCCAAAGTACTGTCAGGTCGTGGGTCGTCCCCGCGTTGGGCTTCACTCACACCTTGGCCCGCTTGGATGTAGGGAGCCTCGCATGTCGAGGTGGAGTACGCTGGTAAAAACAGCAAGATTGAATTAAAGTTTTCCTTGTTCAAAATATATGAACAAATAAACCAAAGATTTACCCTCGGGTCCCCCTCCTAAACCAGGGGTGGTATCCACAGTAGGTTTGCGCAGAACACCTCTCTACGTTGGTGGCCTACGGCCGCGCGTAGAAAGTAGTACCCTGGGTGGTTCCAACACCGGTTTGGAGACCAAAACTATATCCGCACAACACACTTATGTTCACAGTTTTTTTTGGTGGGTACTTAACAACAAGCACCTGAAGAGCACAAACTTTCACCGCAAATATCTCCGGATAGAGATACAATTTTTAATTTCCGCCTTCGGTATATTGTCCGCGAGATTAATACGCGTCGTGGGACACCTCTTTCGACCTTCTAGGTAGCAGTCGACCTCGCACCTAAACTCGAAACTTTAATAAAATTTTATAAAATTGTGTTTACAAAAAAATGTAAACACGAGAAATGTCAAATGAAATGTCCCAAAATACAACACCATGGTGAACTCACATAAGTTCACAATGATGAAAAAAGCTTCATTTGGAAGATTGCCAGATGGGCGTGCTTGATATGGTGAGAATAAGGACAGGGATGGATATAGGGTGGTCAGGATTGGAATAGACAAAAGAAAGACCGTGGGAAACGGCATAAGGAAACGGTTCTTTTCAGCGGTTCGGATGGTATAAAAGGGGGTAACTGAAGGAGAACAAAAATAAAGTAAAGTATAGCAGCATATCAAGCTGAAGTGCGCGCGCCGCTTTTTTGTAAGAAAGATATCCTCGAAAATTTTGTGTGTGGTTTAAGTTTTTTAACATTCCCTGTGCGCGGAGACCCAGAAAGGGTCAGTGTAGTGCCGAGAATAACAATTCGGTAGTTTTGGACATAAGACAAAGTGCCTTCGGTTCTGAACGCGGTTTCGGTCGATAATCGGGAGGGAGAAGGGCAACACAAAACCCAACTACCAGGACAGGATTCATCGCGGCAGAGAGAGGTGGAATAATTAATAAGCAGGTGAGTCCGTAAATGTTAAAAGGATTTTTTTTTGTCATCTAGACTTCCGCGCCGTTTGGGGTTCACGCGACCTCAATTTTGACTTCGGTCACCAGCCTCCTCATTAAATCCGCAGGCACGGATTCTCTTGGGTGAAGATTCCCACTCAAGCATTGTTTTCGTTTGCATAATCCCAAACTCTAGAATTTACTATCGCTTTGATTTTTTTTTGAACAAAATAATAAATTTTTGTGGATGCATTCATGTCATATTGCGCGTAGGTATGAGGGCAATATAACAGTGATGCATGTGGGACATAAGGCGCGTGAACGCCAAATCGTGTTTGGGAGCCGTAGTGAAGAAAAAAGAAAAGGAAATTTGTTTTAAGTGGCGCTAATTGAGATTTTATTCTCGTAGTGGGAACCGGAAGTGGCCAGTGAAGCCTTCTGGAAGCGCCAGGGAATCACATTTTTGCGAATCACAGTTTTTTTGCGCACCACGAATTTTCTACAAATCACGAATTTTTTACAAATCACAGCTCTTTGCGAATCACGTATCGTACAAAAATCCAATTTTACGAAGCTACGAATTTCCACGAATTCGGCATCAAAATTTTTCAAAATACAACAATTCTTTGTGCAACTTCGACGTCAAAGTGTTGCGAGTATCAACCTTTTGAGAAAATTCAACACCATTTTTGATGCAAAGTCCCTATTCGTTCTACGTAGTCGACGTCATTTTTATACGTACTCGGCGTTATTGCGGGCAAATCCGCTACACATTCGATCGCCGATTTATTCAAAACCCTACAACAAATCTTGCATCTCGGAAAGCTGCATCCAATTGGATTTATTTGTTCGTCTCGCCATTTACCTTAACGTTGGAGCGACCTACCTCGTTATAGCACGCAGCATAAAAGTTCACCATAGTGTAATTTGTATAAAAGCTTTTTAGGTGAGATAGGAATTAATAAACAAGTCAGGGTAATCTTAAAATTGTTTTTTTTGTATCCCAAATTGTACATGCTGTAAAAATCTGAATATCACCTGGATGTGCCTTGGCATGCGTCCGAGTCAATAGTCCGTTTTAGTCTTAAACATAATGTTCCTAGTATATCGGAAATTCTAGAAAATTGTAAGGTGTCTGTCAGTCACAATAGATACCGAAACGATTTAGACTGTTTTTTTTTGTCTTACCTTTTTTTTATGGCAGAGGGTATGAACCCTGCATCAACAAGCCCCCCAATCCCCACATAAAAGAGCTCTTTTAGGTAGGCATTAGGGTGTGTTTTAAAACTATTCCTTTTTTCTCATAACTCCAGCTGGTTAGACAAGAGTTTGGTATTTTTTGGTGACGGAAAGACCCGGGAACATAGTCCCAAAAGGATATTGATCATAGATATTTTTATAATATACGGAATTTACATGTACATTGTGATTTTTTTTGGTTTATTATAAAATTTGTATACGTCAGGAATACAGTTTCCATACGTTTATTTTTCTGCTCCTATAAATCTGTGTAAATTTATATATGTACGTTTTTTTTTGCGAGATAAAGCAAAAAACCCAGATGTGGTAAATTCAAATTTGCATGTATGTATATGGAAGTTAAGTGTTTGAAGGAAAATATTGTTTAATTTAAACGAAGCTTGAGTCTTTGTGAGTAAGATTTTATTTCCTTCGTGTGTAGAGTTGAAGATCATGTTAATTATTAAAATACGTCATTGAACTGAAAAGAGCAGTAGTATGGCTTGCTGATTTCTTTTTGGGCGGGGTGTGAGGATGGCAGGATGAAGAGGTAAGTAGAGGTGGGTGGAGCATGGCATTAGGGTGACCGCAAAAATGAGGCGAGCGGTCCAAGGTTGGGTGGGCTTCTTGGGGTTTGAAGGTGTGTGGGTAAAAATGAACGAAGAGGAGATATGAATATGTGTCCGTCTGGCTCTTTGGGGGGGTAGGGTTAAGGACCACTACCCATTGTTATACTGAGCTAGTAAAGGGTACCCCAAAGAGCCGAAAGTAGGTGTACGTGACAGTACTTTCACTGTAGTACTCCATGGAGCACCCACAGAGGATCATATGCCAAAGTACTAAAGAGGAATTGTGTCAGAAAGAATTATCGGAGTGAATTTAATTTAAAATGAAAGTAAATAAAGTGGGGCAATACAGCTTTTATATTTTATACTATGAATATTCTTATGTTATTTAGCATTTGCGTGAATAAAGAAACTAACATTTCTCTATACTATAGTATGTGTACATAAAACCAGTGCGCGGTTGCATATCAGAGTTGCCATAGTAAAATTTTATTATCAGTTATTTGTATGCAATATTTTGCTTTTGGCAACTCTGTTCGATCGTCATCGTGTCGTAATCACGGTCGTTAAAAAACGAGCAATGATCGGCTGATGGTGGTACGCAAACGCATTGCAAGTACTCCAACATGAAGAAAATGGAACACGTAATCCAACAATTTTTGCAGGGTACTCCCCTGCAAAAATCGTGTGACCCAGGGGTGACGATTTTGAATGAGAAATTCTCCAAACGAAATAGCATGGTGACAAATTTGGCTTTGCCACAATGTATCGTGCTCTCTCGCACTTACTATATTCATAAGTTTTGTGAAATATGTCATTTTTGTGTGGAAAAAAATTTTCAGCGAGTCCGCCATTTTCCGGGAATTGAGCTGCAGGCCTGTGCTAATTTTGGAGCATTGAATTAAATGAAATTAAAATAACATAGCGATGTTGGATGTAAGTGTTTGGAAAGTGAATTTAATATGTATTTATGTTTGTTGTTGTACAATATTACAAATTCTAATATTTTTTACAGAAAACAATTGTTGCACTTCGTGCACGTCTCCAACAAATGGAATCAACAACACAATACGCTTCGTTGCCTGGAAATCGAGCACAAATGGAAAACCTCAACAGTCAGGTTATCCTCTACAAGAACCAGGTGCACCACGTGGTTACGTGGGTCAAATGATGCCACCAACACAACCTGGAAAGGCACCGATGCCCAGTCAACCACCCAAGCCGGGTTAACCCCCAATACCCGGACACACCCGGACGTCCTGGATATAATGTATGCTAATACAACTAATATATTTAAAAATTTGCTGACGATTATTTTTGTGTTTATTTTCTTTAGCAACCACCTGCACCTGTTACTGGTAAATATCAAAAGCCGCAACAGTATGATCAAGCCCAAGGCCGTTTAGATCCCGATCAGATGCCAAATCCGATAATAAAATAGCGCTGGTGATGCTTTTATTACTAATGAACAGGGTTTATTACCACCATTGGTGACCACAAAATATGTGGTAGAAGATCAGGGTAACTCCTCGCCACGTTACGTTAGGTATCGCTATTCGAAATTAATGTTTTGTTTGGCAATTACATTGATTTTTCTTCTTTGCAGGTCCTCTTTGTATTGCATACCTGCAACAGCTGATTTATTAAAAACAACAGCTTTGTCCATTACACTTACCGGTAGTAGTGCAGTTTACGGTACCCACCCTAAAGTTGGGCCAAGATTTTCGAGTGACGTATTAAAAGACGCATATTAATCTCGAGAACAATAATCCGAAGGCGGAAAAGAAAAATTTTATCTCTGTCCGGAGATATTTGCAGTTGAATTTGGCGATTTTATTGTGGTGGTTGTTGTGTTATACCCACAAAAAAAATTGTGCATCACCGTGGCGGTAGCCACGGTTATACCACACACCCGGACTTGGCATGGCGTAGCCCAGGGTTATTTTTTATAAGAAAGGTGTTCTGCGCAAAAATACTATGGATCCCACCCCAGGTTTCGGAGGGACCCGGGGTCTTTTTTCGGTTTTTCGTTAATATCTTTGATATTAATATCGTTGAACGGGTAAAAAAAGTTAACTTCCGCTTTCGGATTCTTGATCTAGACGTGAATACGCGTCTTTTGGTACCTCACTCGAAAATGTTGGCCCAAATTTCGGTGGGTGCCGTAAACTGCATATTACCCACTTACCGTCTAACCAATGGCACGAACG
>JARSSU010001055.1:0-15156 GCA_029619165.1 Eurosta solidaginis | reverse complement strand
TATATTTAAGAATTCATGAGCTTAACACCGGCTTATAATAATTGAATTTTCAATTATTATATTTTCTAAGAGAAACTGAAAAGAATGAACATTTACTGGCATATTGCTATGGACCATTTCGAAAACCGCCAACGTAATCATCATCAGGCAATTTTGTAATGTTGTCAAAGGTTTCACCGGGATTCGAACCGTGAATCACATGGTGAAACTGCAGTAGCCTTTAACCACTAGGTCATCCTGCTGGTATTTGTTTTCATGCTTAATTCAGTTTTTCTCATTTCTACACCAACAACACAATTGAGACATTTTGTCTCTATATTAATTTGTGTGCCATGTAGATTTGTTTTTGTAAAGTTCTTTTCGTTGCGAATAAGAAGCTTGTAAACTCAGGCTCAGTTGTACATATTTGTGTATGTTTGTTTAATGGTGTGTTCAGTGTATACTTATATTTAAGAATTCATGAGCTTAACACCGGCTTATAATAATTGAATTTTCAATTATTATGTTTTCTAAGAGAAACTGAAAATAATGAAACATTTAATGGCATATTGCTATGGAACCATTTCGAAAACCGCCAACGTAATCATCATCAGGCAATTTTGTAATATTCTTAATATAAGTATAAACTGAACACACCATTAAACAAACAAACATAAATATGTACAACTGAGCCTAAGTTTACAAAGCTTCTTATTCGCAACGAAAAAGAACTTTACAAAAACAAATCTACATGGCACACAAATTAATATAGAGACAAAATGTCTCAATTGTGTTGTTAGTGTAGAAATGAGAAAAACTGAATTAAGCATGAAAACAATACCAGCAGGATGGCCTAGTGGTTAAAGGCTACTGCAGTTTCACCATGTGATTCACGGTTCGAATCCCGGTGAAACCTTTGACAACATTACAAAATTGCCTGATGATGATTACGTTGGCGGTTTTCGAAATGGTTCCTTAGCAATATGCCAGTAAATGTTTCATTCTTTTCAGTTTCTCTTAGAAAACATAATAATTGAAAATTCAATTATTATAAGCCGGTGTTAAGCTCATGAATTCTTAAATATAAGTATAAACTGAACACACCGTTAAACAAACATACATAAAAAAAGGTTACATTTAATATTAATTAATAATTGTTTGTTTTAAATTTTTCTTGGAGGGGGAGTAAATATTGTGTTTATTATTTGTTGTTAAATTATTAACTTTGTATTTTATACTTTGAATTTTAAATATTTTGTTATCGAATTAGTTTTTGGTAATTGAAAGTTTTTGAATACTTCAAAACGGAAATTTTTGATTTATATATTTTAAAATATCAAATAAATAAAATTTTATTAAAAAAAAATATTTGAATATTTGGTTAACCACCAAAATTTGCTACACTTTGTATTTCTAAATCTTTGGGCTTGCATTATTTTCAAAATGTAATAAAGTATGATGGGCGGAAGAACCAACACGGCATTTCACAGACCTCAAAACACTTGTTAAACTGGTGGGGGTGGGAGCTACCTAGGCAATTACAGCACAATTTCTTATTTTTTACAGTCACTCGTCTGGCATTAACGTCAAGTGCTTTACTTTGTGACGAATTTGCAAAATGTGCTACGGCAGCCCGCCGACATGTTGAATGAGTACTAGATTTGCATGATTCCAGGGAATCACACCGGCGAACTAAAAATTGCAGCAACTTTTCAAATGGCCTTCCGTTATAGCGTTGCTGGATGCTACACAACCCTTCTTTGTTTCGTCGTCCACCTTGCCTAAAAGTATGTGGATAAGGCATGGATCACGTTGGTTGGGAGTTGCCTCCAAATAATTTGCATCTGCCAGCGCCAAATGCTTCACCAGCTGCAAGGTTTCTCCAGCTAGGTAGGACTTCAAATAATGAAATTTTTCCGTCGGTATTAGATTATTCTTTTTATCGATAGCACCCGTACATAAATCCCTCAACGAGGGCCAATCTTTATAACTACCGGAAAACGTTGGTACTTGAATTTTTGGTAAGTGGATATTCGAAATATTTTGTGTTTCATTTAGAAGTTCGAGGAAAGCAGCTTGTTGACTAGCCAACTTATTGATGGAATTTTCATTCGACGCACCTGGCAGGTCTCGAGTCTTGCCTTTCAGTGCGGTAGACAGCAATGCATGAGCAGTAAAATACTTATCCTCGTAGTCTAGTAAGTGGTCTACTGGATCTACGAACCCTTCTTGATCCTCGTACTCGTAGAACTGCTTCCTCAATTCAGACAACTCACTAAAACTTTGCTCCAGATTTTGCAAGCTATTTGCCAAGAGCTCCGCGTTGACTGTCTTCTCAATATTTTGAGCTGCCTTATATGCACGGGATATGTATGCCTTAGCCCAACCACGCTTTCTCGTCAAAACATTCATTTTGTTAATTTAAATTAAAATATTTTATAAAAAATGAACCACTCTATGTGCAACGGTATTAAGTTTTTCGTTTTGATATAAAAATGAACTATTGAATTATTGTTTTATTATTTTAAGTCCATAGATAAGACTTTTTACCCACTTTCACAATTAAAGCAGTTTCGATTTTTTTGTATTTATTTTATAAGGTTTCAAATGATTTCAAATGTTAAATTTTTGCTCTCAAATAAACTATATATGTAGCTATTTTGATATAACCGGTTAATTTTTTCTTGATTCGATTCACAAGCTTTTACATGATTTTTTGCAAATGAAATATTTAAGTTTTTGCAAATACATAGTTTTTGTTGTTTTTATCGTTCGCACTTGACTGATTCTCACGCGAATCAGTTTTCAAATTTCGATACTAGAAACCGGAACCCGCCTGATCCGGCTCGCAAGGACCAAATTTTTTAATGGTTACGAACAATAAACACAATACTTAGCCTGTGTGCTAATTTCCTTACTAAGTCCGTTTAAATAAAACCACTTAGCATTTTCTGCTGATTTTAAATTCTTTATTGATTTACTAACGGCAATATCGCGACGGTGTGCATGTGGCCACTCCTAGTGCCAAACATGCGCAGTGGCAACACCGTGGATATACAAATGTCAACATATCATGCTTTTTCCTTTTTGCTTTTACATTCCATTCTTCCGGTTTGACCACGATAATCTTCTTCTTGATCAGTCCTCGATAATTAACAGACGTAAGATTTATGAACTTGTTTTATATTCATTTATTGTAAGCATTTTCATACATATTTATCAATAAATATAAATAAATCTGTTAGCTTACGAAAAATATCCAAATGCATATTAGCGCAAAAATTGGCTGACTTTACTTTAATATTTCAATTACCAAAAAGGTGTCTATCTACTTATTAAATAAATTACATAGGTAAAGGGTTTAACAAAAGAAATTAGAAAACAATGAAATCAAGAAACAATAAAATAATAGAAAATATTGAAAGCAATAAGCGGATATAACAATTGAATGCGTAGCGGTAGAATAGTATGATGCTGCTGGCATTGAACTTGCATTCGCTTTGTATGTTCATAGGGTTAGGCATACATACATATGCAAATGTGTATGCACGCTTGTTATTGGGCAAATGCATGCTAGTGAGAGCTCAATAGCTTAGTAGGCTATGCAGTTATTATGTATTTAATATTATAACCAATTTACTGAAATTCGGCTTATTTGCAATCTTCTGCTAACGTTCGAATCACTAAACTGCTGTATAAATAACTCCAATATTTAATAATGCAAAATGACCTTTATTAAAGTACTTCACAATAACACTTATAACTCGCAACTAATAGCTTGCTTAAATGAAACTGATAATACTGCTATTGCTCGCTAGATAGCGTCTTAAATCCAACTGATTTTCGCGCCTCTACTGTTGCTGCGTGTTTGGTTTCCTTGTTGACATTTCTAGGCGGTTCTGTTATAGAATCTACTAGTTAGTTATCTGCTATAAGTTTCTCAGCTATAACTACAGATGCACAATTTTTATAGCTTCTCTCACAGCTCATGCGCGTGTGTTTGTGCGTTGCTTCTCCGCTGTGTGTACGGGCCTTCCCAACTGCACCGATATTTGGGTGGAACACCTTTCCGCCGGTGAGGGTTGTATATCAGTACCAAATCTCCTTTCTGGAAACCTTCCGAATTATTTTCCTTGTCGTACCTGTGTTTCATCACACTCTGTTATTTGGCTAATGAACTACTTCGTAGAGTTTTCGCTTGATGGATTGGCTTCGCATAATCAGTATCGTTCCCACGTTTCACAACAGCAGTGCGCCCGGCTTGAAACTACCCTCGCATTCTGTCTGGAAAATTCTTCCCTTCGTTTTGGTGCGTCCGTTCGGGTTTGTCAATGCCAGTGTTTCTCTTGCAGGTATCTTTGATTTTGTTTTGTTTGGCCCATTCGTTCCATCAATTTTTACCTTTGACTTTCGTGGTCTTTGTCGACTTTTCTCCACCAGTATTCGATTACTGCTGAACCCCTTTTTCAAACTGAAGCTAAGTGGCACATCCTGGTTCTTATAGCGCATAATCTTTCTCCGCATATCGATCCTGATGTCATGGTCAACTAAGAAGTCCACTCCCAATATGACCATCAACAATCTCCGCCACAATGAATTTGTGTAGAACCATGACCTTTCCAATTAATACCTGACATACCAATTCTACTTGGACTTGGTTATACTCGCCAGTGACCGTACGCAACCTTGCTCCAGGTAACGGTTTTACTCTCCTGTTGACCAAGTCAGATCGGATTAAGGAATGAGATGCGCCCGTATCTACAGTCAGTACACGGTCCTTGGCATCGACCTTCCGTGCAATGTGACCGGGCTTCCCGCATTTGAAGCATTTGATAACTCTTTCACTCCGCTTTTGCGATTCTTTCAGCGCCTCCAATATTGCGTCTACCCACTCTGGCCTTTCTACTTCCACACGGCGTGCTTTGAAAACTGGCTTACACAGAAGCGACGCTGTTTCCTGAATCAGAGCTTGTGAAACCGTTACTGCGAAAGTTGGCTTTGGGTTTGCGTATGTATCTCGCTTTGTTTCGACGTCCGGTATGTCATTTATAAAGTTCTGAATCTTTCCCCTTTAAGTGTATTCCACGGGTGCGTCCGCATTCGCTAAAGGCGCTAGCCTTTCAGCATCCGACGCAAAATCTTGCAATGTTTCACCAGGCCTCAGGAAAACGGTTCAGCAACTCCATTTGGTATATCTGTTTCCTGTGTTCGCTTCCATATCGCCTCTCTAGAGCGCTCATCAGTGTTTCATACTTTTTCCGTTTGTACTCTGGAATAGTCTGTAAGATTTCCGCTGCAGGCCCTTTCAATGCCACGAACAGTGTAGCAACTTTATCTTACGCATTCCAGTTGTTCACTGCTGTGATCTTCTCAAACTGTAGTTTAAAGACCTGGAAAAGAACAGAGCCGTCAAAGATGGTGTTTTTACCTTTGGATTACTCGCTGAAGCAGCTATGCGATTTATTTGCAATTCCTGTATACGACCTCTCAAAGCTTCTATCTCGGCATCAATTTTGTCCTCAAGCTGTACAATTTTTGAATCCTGTGCTTCCAGCTGTGATGTTACAGTTGCTTCCTGTGCTTCTAACTGCGTAGACATTTGTGCCACCTGCAATGATAAGCGCTCCTCTTGTGTTTTCAACTGCTCGGCCATATACGTCTTCTGTTCTTCTAGTTGAGATAACATATCCATTGAAATTTGTGATGATATTTCTGAAATGCTTGCGTTTTGTTCTTCCATCTTGGTTCTCCAGGGATTCTAGTTGAGACGCCATATATGTCTTCTGTTCTTCCAGTTGATATGACATTTGCGACGACATTGATGTTACTGTCGATGTTTGTGCAGATATTGCAGCCAATATCATGTTCAAGTCTATGCTCGTAACTGTCTGCGATGTTTCATTTTTCTCTTCAATCATTGTTGGCTCCTCGTCATCAAGAGGAAAGACATACACTTCCACGTTAATTACTTCTGCTTCCATTGCCTCTCGTAGTCGTGCCTGAAGTTCGAGTTTAATGCCGCTTGTATTCAATCCACGGCTCTCCAACTCCTTCTTCAGATGCTGGATCTTCAATTCAATGAACTTTGCCATGTCTAAGTTGTATTCAAAATCTTTGGAATTTATTCAACAATTCCTCTTCTGGCACCAATTGTAACGAATTTACTGAAATTCCGCTTATTTGCAATATTCTGCTAACGTTCGAATCACTAAACTGTTTAATAAATAACTCCAATATTTAATAATACAAAATGGCCTTTATTAAAGAACTTCACAATAACACTTATAACTCGCAACTAATAGCTTGCTTAAACGAAACTGATAATACTGCTATTGCTCGCTAGATAGAGTCTTAAATCCAAATGACTTTCGCGCCTCTACTGTTGCTGCCTTTTATAGTGTTTGGCTTCCTCGTTGGCATTTCTAGGCGGTTCTGTTCTAGAATCTACTAGTTGGTTATCTGCTATAAGTTTCTCAGCTATAACTGCAGATGCACAATTTGTATAGCTTCTCTCACAGCTCATGCGCGTGTGTTCGTGCGTTGCTTCTCCGCTGCGTGTACGTACATATATGTAGATATAATTATTGAATTATTGATGTGCATACACGTCACTGTTTAGCATCGGCTTAGAGATGACAGTACCCCTTATTTCTGCTAATATTCGTAACAATATGATGTTATTTTTAAGGAGTTGAATGACTTCCAACATATGACGATATCACAGAGGTTACCAACTAGTTATTATGATGGAACAAAGTAGTCTGCGGTTCCCAAACACGGATATTGATGACAATTTGTGATTGATCGCCCCTATTGGATGGGGTGAAGCACTGCTACAAGAACAAGATGAGCTAGAATGCCGGGCGTCACCCTAGAGAGTGCATTACTTTTTTGCGAGTTCTGGATATTTTTCTTATGGACTCTGTTCGCGGGCAACTCCTGTTTGTGGATATCACTGAGGGCCTGCTTGTGTTTTTTATACTCAGTTGAGCAGAGCTCACAGAGTATATTAAGTTTGATTGGATAACGGTTGGTTGTACATATATAAAGGAATCGAGATAGATATAGACTTCCATATATCAAAATAATCAGGATCGAAAAAAAATGTGATTGAGCCATGTCCGTCCGTCCGTCCGTCCGTTAACACGATAACTTGAGTAAATTTTGAGGTATCTTGATGAAATTTGGTATGTAGGTTCCCTGAGCACTCATCTCAGATCGCTATTTAAAATGAACGATATCGGACTATAACCACGCCCACTTTTTCGATATCGAAAATTTCGAAAAACCGAAAAAGTGCGATAATTCATTACAAAAGACCGATAAAGCGACGAAACTTGGTAGATGAGTTGAACTTATGACGCAAAATAGAAAATTAGTAAAATTTTGGACAATGGGCGTGGCACCGCCCACTTTTAAAAGAAGGTAATTTAAAACTTTTGCAAGCTGTAATTTGGCAGTCGTTGAAGATATCATGATGAAATTTGGCAGGAACGTTACTCTTATTACTATATGTACGCTTAATAAAAATTAGCAAAATCGGAGAAGGACCACGCCCACTTTAAAAAAAAATTTTTTTTAAGTAAAATTTTAACAACAAATTTAATATCTTTACAGTATATAAGTAAATTATGTCAAGATTCAACTCCAGTAATGATATGGTGCAACAAAATACAAAAATAAAAGAAAATTTAAAAATGGGCGTGGCTCCGCCCTTTTTCATTTAATTTGTCTAGGATACTTTTAACGCCATAAGTCGAACAAAAATTAACCAATCCTTTTGAAATTTGGTAGGGGCATAGATTTTATGGCGTTAACTGTTTTCTGTGAAAATGGGCGAAATCGGTTGATGTCACGCCCAGTTTTTATACACAGTCGTCCGTCTGTCCTTCCGCATGGCCGTTAACACGATAACTTGAGCAAAAATCGATATATCTTTACTAAACTCAGTTCACGTACTTATCTGAACTCACTTTATCTTGGTATGAAAAATGAACGAAATCCGACTATGACCACGCCCACTTTTTCGATATCGAAAATTACGAAAAATGAAAAAAATGCCATAATTCTATACCAAATACGAAAAAAGGGATGAAATATGTTAAGGTAATTGGATTGTTTTATTGACGCGAAATATAACTTTAGAAAAAACTTTATAAAATGGTTGTGACACCTACCATATTAAGTAGAAGAAAAGTGAAAAAGTTCTGCAGGGCGAAATAAAAAACCCTTAAAATCTTGGCAGGTATTACATATATAAATAAATTAGCGGTATCCAACAGATGATGTTCTGGGTCACCCTGGTCCACATTTTGGTCGATATCTGGAAAACGCCTTCACATATACAACTACCACCACTCCCTTTTAAAACTCTCATTAATACCTTTAATTTGATACCCATATCGTACAAACTCATTCTAGAGTCACCCCTGGTCCACCTTTATGGCGATATTTCGAAAAGGCGAACACCTATAGAACGAAGGCCCACTCCCTTTTAAAAATACTCATTAACACCTTTCATTTGATACCCATATCGTACAAACAAAGTCTAGAGTCACCCCTGGTCCAGAAAGGCCCACTCCCTCTTAAAATACTCATTAACTCCTTTCGTTTGATACCCATATTGCACAAACGAATTCTAGAGTCACCCCTGGCCCACCTTTATGGCGATATCTCGAAACGGCGTCCACCTATGGAACTAAGGATTAATCCCTTTTAAAATACTCATTAACACCTTTCATTTGATACCCATATCGTACAAACGCATTCTAGAGTCACACCTGGTCCATCTTTATGGCGATATCTCGAAAAGGCGTCCACCTATAGAACTAAGGCCCACTCCCTCTTAAAATACTCATTAACTCCTTTCGTTTGATACCCATATTGCACAAACGAATTCTAGAGTCACTTCTGGTCCACCTTTATGGCGATATCTCGAAAAGGGGTCCACCTATAGAACTAAGCCCCACGCCCTTTTAAAATAATCATTAACACCTTTCATTTGATACCCATATCATACAAACAAATTCGAAAGTCACCCCTGGTCCACCTTTATGGCGATATCTCGAAAAGGCGAACACCTATAAAACGAAGGCCCACTCCCTTTTAAAAATACTCATTAACACCTTTCATTTGATACCCATATCGTACAAACAAAGTCTAGAGTCACCCCTGGTCCACCTTTATTGCGATACCTCGAAAATGCGTCCACGTATAGAACTAAGGCCCACTCCCTCTTAAAATACTCATTAACTCCTTTCGTTTGATACCCATATTGCACAAACGAATTCTAGAGTCACCCCTGGCCCACCTTTATGGCGATATCTCGAAACGGCGTCCACCTGTAGAACTAAGGCTCACTCCCTTTTAAAATACTCATTAACACCTTTCGTTTGATGCCCATATTGTGCAAACAAATTCTAGGGTCACCCCTGGTCCACCTTTATGGCGATATCTCGAAACGGCGTCCACCTATGGAACTAAGGATTACTCCCTTTTAAAATGCTCATTAACACCTTTCATTTGATACCCATATCGTACAAACGCATTCTAGAGTCACCCCTGGTCCATCTTTACGGCGATATCTCGAAAAGGCGTCCATCTATAGAACTTAGGTCCACGCCCTTTTAAAATACTCATTAATACCTGTCATTTGATACCCATATCGTACAAACGCATTCTAGAGTCAACCCTGATCCACCTTTATGGCTATATCCCTAAATGGCGTCCACCTATAGAACTATGGCCCACTCCCTCATAAAATACTCTTTAATCATTTGATACACATGTCATACAAACACATTCCAGGGTTTCCCTTGGTTCATTTTCCTACATGTTTTATTTTCCCTTATGTTGTCACCATAGCTCTCAACTGAGTATGTAATGTTCGGTTACACCCGAACTTAACCTTCCTTATTTGTTTTACTTCATATGCCTATGTTCTCGGGTGCCGTATTTCTTCAAATTGCTTCCGGAGATGACTTCTTAAACCCCTGGGAGGTGTGGTCTCATCAATCAGATATCTGTTGGGATGCCCGGGTTTCTGGATATTCAACAGAAACTCCTTCTTCAGCAATTAATTTCTCTCCCTAATGGGGAGTACTCTTGCCTCATTGTGTAGATGGTGTCCTGGGGACATATGAAGTCTGTACGTAGCGGTTCTGAGAGCGGTGTTTTGGCAGGCCTGTATTTTCTTCCAGTGACTTTGGGCTTGGCGACCATATCGGGGACGCGTAGGATGCAATCGGCCCGCCAATTGCTTTGTAAGTAGTAATGAGCGTTTCTTTGTCTTTACCCCAAGTGCCAGCGTCAAGAGATTTGAGAATTTTCTAACGGCTCTGGATTTAGGTACATTTGCGGTTGCACGCTCGCCAAAATTTAGATCTTGCTCGAACGTCATACCCAGCATTTTTGGCGTTAAGACAGTCAACAGCGTAATGCCATAGACGTGGATGTCCAATAGGGTCGACATTTGCCGGGTCCATGTTGTAAATAAAGTTGCCGATGTTTTGGTCTGTGAGAATGTCACATTTCGCGAGGGGAAAAAACTGTATCGCCATAGTCGTGCTATCCTATAAGGTCACGATCTCTCGCTAGTGTTGCCGAATTCGTGGGACTCTTCCCGTGGAACTAAAACGACCCCAGGTGGATTCAATGAACTTGCGGAGAGAACGCCCCCCTTGATGGGCATCAGTCAGAAGGATTCATCAACTGCTAGTGCCCCACACCATGTGCTCAGTATGGCAGCTAAGAATATATATGATCGCGAGATCGGTCCAAAGGAGTGCATGCCTATGCCGATGCCACCTTCATAGATGATATCGGCTTAGATATGGCAATGGTGCATTCGTTGCACCGTGTTGCCAAAACAAAAGTATCAACCCATTGACACCAAGTACTCCAGCAGCAATCGGACAGCACAGTCGACACAGCCTATATCCTTCAGGTATATCGACTCCAAGAGTGACGAACACCTCCGTTGCGCTTCAGAATTCTGCAACTTAATTGTGATGAGTTAACCGGAATATCGCGGAGACAGTTGAATATATGAACAAAAATATTATCAGTATAGCCGCAATTCAAGAAACAAATCTAACTGCCAGATCGGACCTCCGAACTTGCGATGCCTACAACATCCTTCGGAAGATGGTGGTGGCCTTGCCTTTATCACCTATCACACGGTGCAATATAGTCTATTTCAACCCAACACCAGCCGCAGGAATAAAACCTTGGAAAGTCAAGACATAACCATCAGGTCAGGCGATATTGACCTAGAAAACGTCTTATTTTTGGCGATTTTCAGAGGAAGGCACCTAGCAGAGCAAATAGACAATACGACTTTCTGCACCGTAAAGGGCGATTTCCCCACCAGAATTGCAGGTAATTGTCACAGATCGCCAGACATCTCAACCGTCAGCGCAGGGCTCATAAACTGCGTCGAAAAAGAGCTATCTGCGAAGCTTGCTGCTCTCCCCATTCCGACTAATTTCTGGCAAGTCGAGCGTACGTTCCTCAAGGTCATCGCTTCAGCTTTAGTCTGCTCTATTCTGGCCGGTAGAATACCTCATATCATACTACATTTCCCGGCTGAAGCTGCAAACTTATCAAGAGAACGCGACCTGGCGAGACAACTCGACCCTAAAGATTCCCATATTAGGAGTCTCAACTTGGATGTTATGCGGCTGGCAAGTGAACACAAACGAGCCAAATGGGAGGAGCATCTAAAGAACTGCAACCTCCCTGCGGGTGTTGGTAAACTGTGGTCAACCTTCAAATTTTTGTCCAATCCAACAAAACACAATGATAAAGACGTAAAATGATTTTTTTCCAATTTCCTTTATTGACTACAAAATAAGTTTGTCAAATAAAAAACACACTGATACACTAACAACATATATTTTTTATTTGGCACAACAAATGCATTTCGGACAGACCTGCTGTCCATCATCAGCGACGCGCTACTAAAACAAAGGAGTCAAGAATATAAACAAAATAGAAAATATTAGCAATATTATAGCAATTACAAAACAACGTACATATGTATGTATTAAACGAAAGAAAAAAGAGGGGAATTTATGTTCCCGTTGTCAGCATTCATGGCAATCTAAGTTTTTGTGATGTAGAGAGATTCGTAAGCGTCTAACTTTCTGTTGTTGTGCACCGTTTTTATTGAATGAAGACTCTCTTCTTCAGTGCCGATGCTGTGCTTTGTTGAGCTGTCGTCATTTGTCGTGTGAATGTGCGCTGCTACTGCAGACTGATGAATTTGTTTATTGTTGGCGTGTTTTTCGTGTGCTTTGAAACGAACAGAGATTTGCCTTCTAGTTTGTCCAACATATTTTGCATCGCAACCCAGGCAACCAATTTGGTAAATGCCGCTACGCTCAAGCATTGGGACAGTATCTTTTGTGGAGCCCAAAATGTTTTTCAATTTGTTGTTGTTTGTATATACGATTTTCATTGCATTCTTTTCAAATGTGTTCGTTAAATTATTGGTGATAGCAGGAAAATAACTAAATGGTATGCGTGCTAATTTGTTTGCTTTAATTTCTTTATTTTGAGTAAAGAGAGTAGTTAAATTGTTTTTGTAGTGTAAGTTGGAATGTTTTTTTTATTAGTTTATCGATGAGTTTCTTGTCAAAGCCATTGGTAGTTGCGAGATCAATAATTTTTGTATACTCGTTTTTATAATTAATTACGGAGAGTGGTAAATTCACAAGGCGATAAACCAATGAATGAAATGCAGCTATTTTGGTTTGATAGGGGCAGAAAGAATCACTTGTGATTAAACGGTTAGTTGAGGTGGGTTTTCGATATACCGCATAGTCAATTTTATTGTTCACTCTTGTGCATTTCAAATCTAAGAAATTTATGGAGTTTTGTTCATCTTCCACTTCAACTGTGAATTTTATGCTGTCGTATTTGTTGTTTATTGTGTCCAATGTGTGTTGAAGTTCTCGTTTTTTAATTATACAAAACACATCGTCGACGCATCTGATCCAAATTCGAGGTAAGACACCTTCTGCTTTCAAATCGTTTTCGAATTTGGTCATGAATGCTTCTGCAATTAGTGGTGACAGTGGGTTTCCCATGCTGGTACCGAAGTCATTAGAATAAAACTTATCTCTGAAGGCAAAACAATTGTGGGACATACAAATCTGGTATGCTTCAATTAAAACTTTTATTTCATCTGGAAAACAAACAGGCCAACCCGGATGAAATAAAAGTTTTAATTGAAGCATCCCAGATTTGTATGTCCCACAATTGTTTTGCCTTCAGAGATAAGTTTTATTCTAATGACTTCGGTACCAGCATGGAAACCCACTATCACCACTAATTGCAGAAGCATTCATGACCAAATTCGAAAACGATTTGAAGCAGAAGTGTCTTACCTCGAATTTGGATCAGATACGTCGACGATGTGTTTTGTATAATTAAAAAACAAGACTTCACACACATTGAGGACACATAAACAACAAATACGACAGCATAAAATTCACAGTTGAAGTGGAAGATGAACAAAACTCCATAAATTTCTTAGATTTGAAATGCACAAGAGTTAACATAAAATTGACTATGCGGTATATCGAAAACCCACCTCAACTAACCGTTTAATCACAAGTGATTCTTTCTGCCCCTATCAAACCAAATAGCTGCATTTCATTCATTGGTTATCGCCTGTGAATTTACCACTCTCCGTAATTAATTATAAAACGAGTATACAAAAATTATTGATCTCTCACTACCAAGGCTTTGACAGAAACTCATCGATAAACTAATAAAAAACACACCCAACTGCACTACAAAAACAATTTAACTACTCTCTTCGCTCAAAATAAAGAATTAAAACAAACAAATTAGCACGCATACCATATAGTTATTTTCCTGCTATCACCAATAATTTAACGAACATATTGAAAAGATGAAATGAAATCGTATATACAAACACAACAAATTGAAAAACATTTGGGCTCCACAAAAGCATACTGTCCCAATGCTTGAGCGTAGCGGCATTTACCAAATTGCTGCCTGGTGCGATGCAAAATATGTTGGACAAACTAGAAGGCAAATCTCTGTTCGTTTCAAAGAACACGAACAACACGCCAACAATAAACAAATTCATCGGTCTGCAGTAGCAGCGCACATTCACACGACCAAATGACGACAGTGACAAAGCACAGCATCGGCACTGTAAAGAGAGTCTTCATTTAATAAAAGCGGTGCACAAATCAGAAGTTAGACGCTTACTAATCTCTCTACATCAAAAACCAGATTGCCATGATGCTGACAACGGGACATAAATTCCCCTCTTTTTTCTTAATTTAATACATATATATGTACGTGTTTTGTAATTGCTATAATATGCTAATATTTTCTATTTGTTTATATTCTTGACTCTGTTTTAGTGGCGCGTCGCTGATGATGGACAGCAGGTCTGTCCGAAATGCATTTGTTGTGCCAAATAAAAATATATGTTGTTAGTGTATCAGTGTGTTTTTTATTTGACAAACTTATTTTGTAGTCAATAAAGGAAATTGGAGAAAAATCATTTTAGGTGTTGTCAGACTACAAACCTTTGGTTCGGCTATTTTAATAAATAAATAGTTCTCACACAGTTTATGTAACAATGATAAAGTATCCATAGCCTTCGGCGACAAAACTTTATATGATTCGAAGAAATGCGCGAGCGCCTTTTCCCGACAATTTATAATGCATTTTACATGCATTCCGTGGTGCAAATGGACGGGCACATAAAAAAACACGATGTGCCACCCATGACTATCACCCCCACAGTGGTTGAAGAAACCACCGACAAGGCCAAGCCCCCTAAATCAGTAGGCCCAGACGGAAAAGCCATGCCAATGCTAAAAAACCTTGGCGCTGAGGGAATACGCACGTTTTCAACATGTCGCTGAGTACCTTGTCATTCCCGAATAATGGAAAATGGCAAGGATAATACCACAACTAAAGCCTAGTAAACCAGCTAGCGAAGGCGAGTCATATTGACCATTATCACTCCTTTCGCCAGTAGCGAAGACATTAGTAGCCGTCTTGCTCCCTCATTTCACAGCAAATCTTCGCCTAGCCATGCACCAACATGGCTCCGTAAAATACGAAGCACCACCATCGCGCTCAATGCCATTAACACTCAGATTAATTACGGATTAAATCAGCAAA
>JARSSU010001053.1:0-37419 GCA_029619165.1 Eurosta solidaginis | reverse complement strand
TCGGAAAATGGTGTAATCGCCAGATTGAAGTTCCCTAAAAGCAAAACAATTCTGTAGGAGTTGATGCACATTTTTCACGACATCGTTTATTCCTGTTTCTTTTCCTGAAGCTTTAAATTGAGTTTGTTCAAAAAAGGAGACATCAGCCAAAAATGCTAAATCAGAAATAAAATTGCCATCTTGTAGAGATGGAACTAGGGCGTCTTCGTTACAATTAATTTCACGAATTGCAAAACTTCTTCCTCAACTCAAAGACCTGTTGAGACAATCACCACGACCATTTTGCATTATTGAATATTGGAGTTACTTATTCAACAGTTTAGCGATACGAACGTTAGTAGAAGGTTGCAATAAGCGGAATTTCAGTAAATTTGTTACAATATTATAGAGTACATAACTAAATAAATTTTTAAAACCTGCTCTAGAAATATTGTATATGAATGTGAAAAATCCCAATGAGACCACAAAAATCACCGGATTTTACAGTCAGTCAGGTGAAATTTCAGCTTAAACTATAGATATTTGAAACAAAAAGATCCCTAAATTTGATAGTACTTTTACCAAGGTTTGCTTATTTTTGTTTAAAAATTAAACTGTTTGTTGCGGGACATATACGAAACTCAGATTTAAATCCTTTTCTTCATATAATATGTAGAAAAATTATGCAGTGGTTATCTGAAGAAATGTTTATACATCGATATTTACTCCAGTTTGCTTATACTGCAAAATTGCATAATCTAGGTACAGGCTTAGTCTATTTTCAGAAATGAACATTCAGCATTTTTTCAGCTCATTAGTATGATGGAGTAAAAAAATTGTTGCTACGGAAACTAGGTTGGGGCTTAGATATTAAAATATGAAATGAAAATCTAGAGAGCCACATAAATCTTAATTCGAAACTGACACAAAGGTATTGAAGGACAAAAATTTTAGAATTTTGGTCAGAACTTCTAAATCTAATAATAATACTCGCACCAAAAAACCTGGAAATTTCTAAAATTTAATGTGTCATAAATGTGCATATTCATAAAGTTTTAGAAGTTCTCACTGATTTGTGGTCTTCATGATAGTTTTTCAAACTTTGATTGAACCTTCCAGACAATAGAATGGTATTTGAACTCACTACTGATTTGGGGTATAATCGGAATGCCATTATGCATGAAATGGAAAAGGGTTTAGAAAGACCACTAAAAATGTATCCAAATAAATACAATTGTATCCAAACGGCAACTTTTCTTGGTTTAAAATATAGATTAGTTAGAATAAGAGCGAATGCAGAGGAATTTGGTCAGCAAGTTTAGGGGCCTCACAAAATAACGCAGATGCACCAACATTATTCGTTTTAATGTACTACGAGCCGGACCCGTGCGCATCTTGCGCAACAAATATAAAAGTCTCATATCAAATATCAACAGATATCAGCTGTTCTATAAATCAAACAACTATAAATTACATGCGCTTGCGCTGTCATCTGGCGAAGGCTAGCAACTGACGGTAACGCAGTATTAGTTCTAATCAAATATTCACAATAGTGCCATAGTACAAACAGATTGCTTTGTGTGCTCACAACGTTTATTTTTAAACGGTTTTATTTGGGTTTACTTGACAGGATGGTTGGGCGGCACGAATTTTGTAATTGAAATTTAAGTAACTTCCCGATAAGCTTCAAGCTTGAAACTTGGAATATAGTTCAGAACCCGATGACAATGTAATAATAAGAAAAAACTCTGGATCGAAATATTCAAAGAATTGTATTTGTACGATTTTGTTAATATTTGAACACATAATACATACTTGATAGAAAGCGGCCTATGCAAAAAATCTCCGCTAGGTGGCGCAAGGATTGAGATATTCAAAAAGATCGTATTTATGGTCCGATTTGGCTTACATTTGGAACACATAATACATACAAGAATAGAAAGCGACCTATGATGTCCGATTTGGCTCATATTGGAACAAATATTACATACAGTCCGGTGAGAAGTGACATCAAAATATTGTTACGAATATTAGCAACACTAAGGGGTACTACCATCTCTAAGGCTATGCTGGCAGTGACGTGAATTTACATCAAAATTCAATTATTATGTATCGACATAAACGAATCATGATTGCGTCTACACATATGTACGTATACGAGCAGCGGAGAAGCAATGCACAAACACATGCATATATCTTATCTGAGTTGTCACAAGAGTGGGTAATAATTTGTGCAAGTATTACTCAAATGAGAAATTATACATCTGTAGTTGTAGCTGAGAAATTTATAACTAACTAGTAAAATTCTGGAAGCGCCTAGAAAGATGACACGAGGAAATCACAGAATATAAAAGCATCAGCGGTAGAGGCGCTATGGGCAATTTTCCGATTAAGACGCTATCTAGCGAGCAATAGCAGTATTATTTTGAAAGTCATTCATTTAAGCTATCAGTTTGGTTATTAAGCCAGCTAGTTGCAAAGTATAGGTGTTATTGTGAAGTAATTTAATAAAGACCATTTTTCCATTATTCAATATTGGAGTTATTTATTCAACAGTTTAGTGATACGAACTTAGCAAAAGGGCAAATAAGAGGATTTGCAGTAAATTCGTTACATATTTTGGAATTCGAGGAGGGACAAGCATACGTGGCGCAGAGTCGAGTCATGTCTTTGGAAGGGTTATGTATTGAGGACTTAGATTGTAAAAATTATTAGGAAAGATTCCTTGTAATAATGAGTAACTAAATGAACTAAATAGAATGAGAAACAATAGGCAATTAAATAAAGACTAAAAACTTGAAAACAAAATATTAAGAAAAAATTTTTTTAGTTAAACGGTTTTATTGAAAACAATATTTACATGAAATAATAATAATACTAAAAGCTGTAAAATAATTAGGCATGTCCTAGGTACTATTCATCACACTCCTCATCAATCTAGGGCTTTGATCACACAATTAAATAAAAGCGTTGGACGCGTCAAATTTCTATTGATAGACATATATAAGGCCAACTGAACCTTAATAAGGTTATGCTACGCCTCACATTTTTAGAAATTTCACACGCCCAACGGTTTTATTTAATTGTCTAATTACCGCCCTAGATTAATGAGGAGTGTGATGACTAGTACCTATGACCTACCTTATTATTTTCTAGCTTTTAATATTATTATTACTTAATGTAAGTATTGTTTTCAATAAAACCGTTTAACTTAAACATGTTTTAAAATTATTTTTTAACAAATTATTATAATAAAATATAGCTAAACAAAAGCACTGCGACGAATAATGCCCAAAGCTCGCTAATAGCACGAATCCCCATCTTTAGAACCAAACCTTTATTTATAGACTTGGATTCCAAATAAGAGCGAAAAAGGGACCTGTACATAAAAACAGCAATTGGAAATAATATATAGGGATAATGTGTTTTGTGAAGAAAAGTGTTGTGTATCTTAAAAATTATGTTTTATCTAATTGAATAAACTTTCGTTTATAATCGTTATATTAAAATCAAATGTATAATAATAAAATGGTATCACAATGTAATCTCTTACATATCTATTTAAATTAAAACATTAAAAAATCATTTATTTAAAAACTAAATACAAAATATGTCCTTAAAAATGATAAATAAATTAATTATACAATATATAAACTAAATTTACATAAAATGTATTATCATAGTCATATGGAGCTACAAAACGGTAAAATGAAATTAACGGAGAGATTACTTTTATACAACATGTACAGTCGTGTACATTTAATACCAAATTTATTTAACAACTAGCAGGCTCCTCAGACGTTGTTTTGTCCTATATTTGGTCTATCTGCATACATTTTAATAAGTATTTTCCCTCTAACTCTGCCCTCCCCCTCTTCACTTTTTCTTAATCCCTTTATTCACTCCTCCCTCCGTCTTTTTCTCTTCATCTATCTCTATCTTCGTCTCACTCTATCTCATTCTCAGTCTCCTTCCCTCTTTTATCTTCTATTAAGATCTTCTCTACCTTCTTCATCCCTTATTGCCAGTCCCATAGGGATGGTCTCAAGATATAGGCCAAAATGTGGACGCAGATACCCCTAGATTGTGTGTGTAATATGGATATCAAATGAAGCTGTTGTTGAGAGCTTTAAAGTAATTTTCATTGTTGATATTAGAGAAAAATTGCAAAGTATACAAACGGCGATGGTTACTAGGACATGTTTCTGAATTTCACATTTTCATCAGCTAGGTTCTCGGGAGCTGAGTACTGAACTCGAATCTCCAACATTCATACCAGTGTAAAGCCAGATGACTCAGAAAAAATATTTGTGGTACAGGTTTTTACTTTACGATATATGTTAGCTGCTTAGGCAACTAAGTCCTCTTGCCATCAATTGGAATTGGAAGATTCGATTCCCAAAACCAAAAAAAAAGAAAGAACGAATGCAGTTATAAAAAAAGTCTATCTGCTCACATGTGTATCGAACTATGTGTTAATTACAATAAGTATGTATAACAAAATTTTTCGAAAAAGAATCTATCACTTATAGCGCTTTGCACAACTTAAATTTTTAGTTCCCGTTGTTCATATGGCTAACCACTTAAATTTTTAGTTTTTATATTTTCAGCAAAAATTTAAATTCTTAGTTTTTTTAAGTTAACCAAAAACGTATATAAGTTTCTATTCTCTTTTATATTTTTTACAAGCTTATATTTTTAGATTTTTTTTTAATTTAGATTTTACAAACATTGTTCAATTAAGATTAAAATTAAACCTAGTAAAATTAGAAAACAGACAAAATTGAGAGGTTCTGAATTAAGATTAAAAAAAATTGAAAAATTGCTTCAAGGCTCAAATTTTTAGCCGTAATACGTGAAATTTGAATATATCTATGCAAGCATTTTAACAGAGGGTTTTACAAAAATTCAATCAGGGATCAAAAGTGATGATGAAATTCAAAAATTATAAGAAGGGAATGGAAGTTGGAGAAGGCTCTGCCAGCATTTTCTATAGCTCAAGTCACTTAGTTGAAACGACATTTGTAAAAAAACAAGTAAGGAAGGTTAAGTTCGGTTGTAACCGAACATTACATACTCAGTTGAGAGCTATGGTGACAACATAAGGGAAAATAACCATGTAGGAAAATGAACCGAGGGAAACCCTGGAATGTGTTTGTATTACATGTGTATCAAATTAAAGGCATTAAAGAGTATTTTATGAGGGAGTGGGCCATAGTTCTTAGGGATATAGCCATAAAGGTGGATCAGGGTTGACTCTAGAATGCGTTTGTGCAATATGGGTATCAAACGAAAGGAGTTAATGAGTATTTTAAAAGGGCGTGGACCTAAGTTCTATAGATGGACGCCTTTTCGAGATATCGCCGTAAAGATGGACCAGGGGTGACTCTAGAATGCGTTTGTACGATATGGGTATCAAATGAAAGGTGTTAATGAGCATTTTAAAAGGGAGTAATCCTTAGGTCCATAGGTGGACGCCGTTTCGAGATATCGCCATAAAGGTGGACCAGGGGTGACCCTAGAATTTGTTTGCACAATATGGGCATCAAACGAAAGGTGTTAATGAGTATTTTAAAAGGGAGTGGGCCTTAGTTCTATAGGTGGACGCCGTTTCGAGATATCGCCATAAAGGTGTGCCAGGGGTGACTCTAGAATTCGTTTGTGCAATATGGGTATCAAACGAAAGGAGTTAATGAGTATTTTAAGAGGGAGTGGGCCTTAGTTCTATAGGTGGACGCCTTTTCGAGATATCGCCATAAAGATGGACCAGGTGTGACTCTAGAATGCGTTTGTACGATATGGGTATCAAATGAAAGGTGTTAATGAGTATTTTAAAAGGGAGTAATCCTTAGTTCCATAGGTGGACGCCGTTTCGAGATATCGCCATAAAGGTGGGCCAGGGGTGACTCTAGGATTCGTTTGTGCAATATGGGTATCAAACGAAAGGAGTTAATGAGTATTTTAAGAGGGAGTGGGCCTTTCTGGACCAAGGGTGACTCTAGACTTTGTTTGTACGATATGGGTATCAAATGAAAGGTGTTAATGAGTATTTTTAAAAGGGAGTGGGCCTTCGTTCTATAGGTGTTCGCCTTTTCGAAATATCGCCATAAAGGTGGACCAGGGGTGACTCTAGAATGAGTTTGTACGATATGGGTATCAAATTAAAGGTATTAATGAGAGTTTTAAAAGGGAGTGGTGGTAGTTGTATATGTGAAGGCGTTTTCCAGATATCGACCAAAATGTGGACCAGGGTGACCCAGAACATCATCTGTTGGATACCGCTAATTTATTTATATATGTAATACCTGCCAAGATTTTAAGGGTTTTTTATTTCGCCCTGCAGAACTTTTTCATTTTCTTCTACTTAATATGGTAGGTGTCACAACCATTTTATAAAGTTTTTTCTAAAGTTATATTTCGCGTCAATAAAACAATCCAATTACCTTACCATATTTCATCCCTTTTTTCGTATTTGGTATAGAATTATGGCATTTTTTTCATTTTTCGTAATTTTCGATATCGAAAAAGTGGGCGTGGTCATAGTCGGATTTCGTTCATTTTTCATACAAAGATAAAGTGAGTTCAGATAAGTACGTGAACTGAGTTTAGTAAAGATATATCGATTTTTGCTCAAGTTATCGTGTTAACCATGCGGAAGGACAGACGGACATGGCTCAATCAATTTTTTTTTCGATCCTGATTATTTTGATATATGGAAGTCTATATCTATCTCGATTCCTTTATATATGTACAACCAACCGTTATCCAATCAAACTTAATATACTCTGTGAGCTCTGCTCAACTGAGTATAATAATTGCCGGAGATAACGCCGTTGTTCCGAATTATTATCAGCTTTCGGGAAGAGCTGTTCCTCCAATGCGAAACAATATTTAGAAACTATTTTGGTAGGGATAGAAGTTACTAAGCTATAAGCTATAAGACGAAAAATGTCGAGGAAGATAGTATTTTTGTAACGCGAGAGTAACACATTCGATAGGATATTTTGGTAAGTTGAAGGTTAGTTTAGGTGGTAGCTGCCTTGGTAGGGGAGACCACTATCACAAATAATGGTGACGTAGCTATAGTTACTTAGAGAATCGTTGCCTTCGATAAATCCTACGGAGATCCAAGTGAGTCGCGACAGAAGAGCTTTCGCCTAGTTCTGGTAAAACTGGGAAATCAAGCATAAAGTAATTCGATGATTCCAACTCTACTACAGGATAGCATTTTATCCACCTCAACTTTAATCGCGGCAACTTCCGCTTGGAAGATACTGCAGTGATCAGCCAACTTAAATTTGCGGCTTGCATTTAGACCCCCCCCCCTTTCGCCCAACTTTGACCCACTTGTGAACAAGTAAAACGGCTCCCTGGTCCATATTAGTCCCTTTCCTCATTCCTCTCTCGGGGGAATGACAGGGGTGAAGGTTGCACAGGGAGCAGTTATCGGCATACAATAGTCCGTCCTGTCAGGGATAAAGTCGAACCTGTTAAGAAGGCTAGAATGCCCTAAGTCAGTAAGCCCATTTCCCATAACACGAAGATAGGAGATAACCCTCTTCATGTCAGAGTGAGGACCCGGTGGACTCTGCATTTAGTATAATCATTACTTGCAAACGTGGCCCAACGGCCTTCTCTATTCTTAGGGCCCTCCAGGAGGGAGGTTTGGGTTGCATTATCGCAACAACTGCAGAATTTTCTCCTGCTAGGAACGTCCGGTAGGCAACCACCCTCAAGCCCTCGGTGGAAGAGGGAGACCCTTCCATTCCACGGCCTCGAGCCTAGCTCCCTTCCAGACCTCCCCAACCAAAGAAATTATTATTTTATAATAATTATTTTATATATAAAAGCCGACATCAGTACAAGTTATCATTCTGAAGCCATAATACCCCCTAGCCCCTGTCTAAAACACCGAGGTTGATGAAGCCCGCTCGTTTAACGGGTTCAAAAATCGGTTCGTGCAGGCATTTCTCTCATTCGATCTTTGCCGCTTCCTAGCCCCATCAACCCCTGAACCCTGTTGCTCACCCTCATAGTTCGACACCGATGTGTGATCGCCGTTGGCTACGACGCTTCTGGCCCACTCTAGCGTCCGGACATACTTTTCAGAAATCTGAGTTGCATCCTTGCCGACGCAGCGCTCCAGGATCTGCTCTGCTAGGCTCCGATCACCCAGAGCTTTCCTTCTCGGCGTCGATTGCCTACATTTCCTGGCAGACTTCGATTTCGAAGCGCTGCCGCGCTCACAGGTAGATCGACCTTGGCTGGTGCCAGCCACCCACTTCAAGGTCCAGCTGGGAAAGCTCCTCGCGACAGAGCCTATGGTTGTTGTTGTTATTGTAGTAGCGATAAAGGCACTCCCCGAAGGCCTCGAGGAGTGTTATCGATGTTGATGGTCCTTTGCCGGATGCAGATCCAGTAGGTTCTGGTAACAAACACCATCAAAGTACTAGCCCCACCATATCGGGAACGACTTACAAATAAAAGCTTACAATTTCACCAAGTGTTTACGTATGCGCGATATATTGCTTAGAAAAGCGATTCGTGGTAGAGTTATGACCTCATGCAGACAACAAGAAACGTAAAACTTTGTGTCAGGATGACCGATCTATTATTTATTTTAAATTTATGAAAAATTTCTCGTATGTACATCCCTTCTCCATATTTTATACATCTTACTACTTACTTACTAAATTAAGTGGTCTTAACCGTTTAAACGATTATGGCCGTTCAACAAGGCGCGCCAGTGGGTCGTGGTTGCCAAGGCGGAAATGCGCTGACTCTTTGCTCGATGACACAAGATACTTCGTTGTTCTCATTCACCATCAAACCCATATTTTCGCTTCATTTTCCAGTTTGGAGTAATCAGAATTTACGGCGCTAATGTTGAGGCCGATGATATCAATGTCGCCAGCATACGCCAGTAATTCCTCGTTTTATAGAATATTTGTTCAGGGAGCTTAAGTTTTGCAGCTAGAAATCGCACAATAGGGGGTCACCCGGTTTGAAAAATGGTTTAGCAAAACGGTTCGGAGAGGTCATTTCCAATTCTGACTAAACTATGCTGTTGCTCAAACACATTTTGGACAACCATATAAATTTTGCGGGGAAACCAAATTCAGACATAGCGGCATATACATGCTGTCGGAAGCGGCTTTAAAATCGACAAAGAGGTGAGATGTTTCAGTTATTTTTTCGCGAGTTTTTTTCTAGATTTGGCGCATTGTGAAATCTTACGGTGGCCTTCAACCTCTCGCACAATATGCTTGATAGGAATTTATATGCGGCACTAAGAACACTTAGACTGCAATCGTCCACCCATATTTTGCAAAGAAGCTGATGCATGAGCCTAACCAACTACTCGCAGCCGTATTTACATAGCTTAGCAGATAATCCATCAGCGTTCGCGGCCTTATTAATCTGGTTTAGGGTGTAACGAATAAGTTGCTACAAAACGTATCGAATTTGTTACATCTTGGCGATAGCCGAAAAAATTATCTGAAAATTGCTGGCAGAAAAAAGAACGAGGGTCATGAAGGTTACTCGAGCCGATTTCAAAGAATGCGGGATTTGGTTTAGTTTTATGCAACCTTCAGAGATTATTCCAAGCCATTCTACACTCGTTCCATATGTCATCTGCAACGTATCAGGGAATATCCCATCTGGACCCAACGATTTGAACTTGGCAAAAGTTTTTATTGCCCTTCAAATTTGTTATTTGTCACCAATCCTTATACCCCCACTCAGTATAAGAAGTAAAGACGTTGTTATATAGCTCCTCGGCAACACCTTCTGATGACTCAAGAGGCCCTTCACTACTGTGTGACCATTCCCTATCGACCTTTTTTATCAGTCCCTGAACGAGGGGTAACGGGCACTACAAATTTTCTAAATCGGATGATAACCACGCCCCCTTTTTATATATATAACATTTTGGAAAACACAAAAAACTTGATTATTTAGTAAATAATTCACCTAGAATGTTGAATTTGACGTGCGGTCTTATATTGAGACTCTTGATAAAAATTGTTTAAAAGGGGCGTGGCACCGCCCACTTGTGATAAAATCAATTTTACAAATATTATTAATCATAAATCAAAAATCTTTAAACCTATCGTAACAAAATTCGGCGGAGAGGTTGCCTTTACTATAAGGAATGCTTTGAAGAAAAATTAACGAAATCGGTTAAGGACCAGGCCCACTTTTATATAAACGATTTTTAAAGGGGTCGTCGAGGAATAGAAGAAGCTATATCTTTGCAAAAAAGAGCTTTATATCAATGGTATTTCATTTTCCAAGTGGATTTATAACAATAAATAGGAAAAACTTAAAAGTAAAAAAATGGGCGTGGCACCGCCCCATTTATGACTAAGCAATTTTCTATGTTTCGGGAGCCATAACTCGAAGAAAAATTAACTTATCGTAATAAAATTGGGTACACGAATTTTCCCTATAGCAGGAAATATTTGTAGAAAAAATGGACGAGATCGATTAAAGACCACGCCCACTTTTATATAAAGATTTTTAAAAGGGTTGTAGACGAAAATAATAATCTATAACTTAGCAAAAAATTATTTTGAATCAATAATATTTCACTTGTCAAGTTTTATTTAAAAGGAAATGGGGAGACATTTTTTAAACGGGCCGTGCTACGTGTTATATAGAAAAGTTATTTATCTGAAATGAAATGTACAATTGAATCTCACGCTGAGCATATAATGTTCGGGTACACCAGAACTTAGACACCTTTACTTGTTTATAATGTTTTTTATTGCTAAATAAAAGTCTAGAATATATTAAAATAAAAGCAAATATAAAGATTGAGATTGAACAGCGCAACTATGTATATAGATAAACGACGTTATATGTATATGTTAAAAAAGAACCAAATCCTCAAAACCGATGAAGCCTATTTTTGAAATAATGTTTCCCTCTCCGGGATAAGGGGAACGATAAACTATTTTACGCTGATATACATATTTCACCTTAAATTCAAAATGAAGTCAACCCATTTTGGATTTTCGGTTCGTGGTGCACCTAAATTATTCTCTTTTGGGCGCGTTTTTGACTGGGCTGAAATTCAGTTTATGGATTTGGACGCGTTCCCGAAATTATTTTTCTTAGGAAAGCATTTGAAATTCAATGAACATTGTAGAAATAGCTAGGTATCCGAGGGAAAGAAAGCTGACACCGTAATTTTTCATCAGAATCTGCCTACAAACACTCTGAATTGATTCCCTTTGAGTTAGAGATATCTTTTTCCGTGTAATCCCTATGCGTAGTTAGCGAAACCAACTGGAAAAAGCACTTAATAAAAATGTACCAAAAATAAAAATGGTACCATATAAAATGTACCAAAGCAAAACTAGTCGAACTGTTATACCAAAAAGCAAACGTCATTATCATGTGGCGGAATAGCTCTTAACTTTACGTACATCGCGACTTGTCAAGATTCGAGCTATACCCTCTGTAATATTTCTTTTCCTATTGACCAGTGACCGAAACGAACGCGTTTTGGAAAAAGAAAAATAAGAAGTTTTAAGTATTTTTTACTATACCTACGTAGGTATAGTAGTGTGTGCCTCCATATGCAAGACATCTTTAAGGAGGAATCAGCAGCTATATCAACGAGTCAAGAACAACAAGAACAAATATAAAGGTATGATAAAGTTATGCTAAAGCTATCCGTTTTAACTCTCTCAATGGATTTGTCCAATATGATGGAAATATATAAAAAAATATATATATATAAATTTATAATAGTTAATAGTTAATAGCAAGTCTGGATATTAAATCTCGCCAGCGAAGTAAAATCTATTTATTTCTTGTTTTGACATACAATATTTGCTACCACACACAAGTAAGAACGGGACTGTCTTCGGCTGTGCCGAAGACTTCATACCTTTCATGAATGGGGCTGAACAATAATCTTATCCTGTTCGTAATCTCCGAATAATCGGATGTATAAGATAAGAAATATATAGTGAACAGATCTACATACCTTAACGATTTTTAAGATAAATATAAAATAAAAAACAGGTAGGTACTTCGTGTGAGGATGCAAAGTTTCAGGTTTTTTAGTGGTCTGCGTGTAAAAACTATGACTACGAATCACGTATTTCAAAAATATATGACGAAAACGTAACTATTTGATGAAATTTGATGAATTTTGAAGATTCTAGCCGTAAAAAAGGGGTCAAAATGACAGTTTATATGAAGTATATAATATATATACGACCGATCTCTATGATTTTTTCAGACAACAATATATGCTATATACGAAAGCATTTTGTGAAATTTGAAGCTTCTAACTGTTAAAACGGGGCAGAAATTGCGCAAAGTTTCTTATCTGAACAATCGGTTGTATGAGATATATTATGTATACCACCGATCTCAATGATTTTTTCAGACATCAATATATGCTATACACGTAAGCAGTTGGTGAAATTTGAAGCATCTAGCTGTTAAAATGGGGTCGAAATCGTAAAAAAATATATATATACTATATATATATACTATATATACCATCATATATATATTATATATATCACCGATCTCTATGATTTTTTGACACAACAATACATACTATATACGTAAGCAATCGGTGAAATTTGAAGCTTATAACTGTTAAAATGGGGAAGAAATTGCGCAAAGTTTCTTATCTGAACAATCGGTTGTATGGGATATATACTATATATACCACCGGTATCTATGATTTTCTCAGACAAAAATATATGCTATACACGTAAGCATTTGGTGAAATTTGAACATATCTAAACGATTTTTAAGATAAATATAAAATAAAAAATAGGTAGGTAATCTGTGTGAGGATGCAAAGCTTCACGTTTTTTGTGGTCTGCATGTAAAAACTATGGCTACGAATCACGTATTTCAAAAATATATGACGTAAACGTAACTATTTGATGAAATTTGACGAATCTTGAAGCTTCTAGCCGTAAAAAAGGGGTCAATATGACAGTTTATATGAAGTATATAATATATATACCACCGATCTCTATGATTTTTTCAGACAACAATATATGCTATATACGAAAGCATTTTGTGAAATTTGAAGCTTCTAACTGTTAAAACGGGGCAGAAATTGCGCAAAGTTTCTTATCTGAACAATCGGTTGTATGAGATATATTATGTATACCACCGATCTCAATGATTTTTTCAGACATCAATATATGCTATACACGTAAGCAGTTGGTGAAATTTGAAGCTTCTAGCTGTTAAAATGGGGTAGAAATTGCGAAAAGTTTCTTATCTGAACAATCGGTTGTATGAGATATATACTATATATACAACCGATCTCATGATTTTTTCAGACAACAATATATGCTATATACGTAAGCAATCAGTGAAATTTGAAGCTTATAGCTGTTAAAATGGGGTAGAAATTGCGAAAAGTTTCTTATCAGAACAATCGGTTGTATGAGATATATACTATATATACAACCGATCTCTATGATTTTTTCAGACAACAATATATGCTATATACGTAACCAATCGGTGAAATTTGAAGCTTATAGCTGTTAAAATGGGGTAGAAATTGCGAAAAGTTTCTTATCTGAACAATCGGTTGTATGAGATATATACTATATATACAACCGATCTCTATGATTTTTTCAGACAACAATATATGCTATATAATTAAATATTCGGTGAAATTTGAAGCTTCTAGCTGTTAAAATGGGGCTAAAATTTGCGAAAATATATATATATATACTATATATATATACTATATATACCACCATATATATACTATATATACCACCGATCTTTATGATTTTTTCAGACAACAATATATGCTATATACGTAAGCGTTCGCTGAAATTTGAAGCCTCTAGCTCTTAAAATAGGGCAGTAATTACGAAAAGTTCCTTATCTGAACAATCGGTTGTGGGGGATATATACTATATATACGACCGATCTCATAAATTTTTTCAGGCAACAATATGTGCAATATACGAAAGTATATGGTGAAGTTTGAAGCTTCAATCTGTTAAATTGGGTAAGATATTACAAAAATCCTCTTTTTCTGAAAAATCGGTTGTATGGAGGATATATGCTATAGTGGTCCGATCCGGTCGGTTCCGACAAATGTCTAATCGGACACCCAAATACACCTACTCACCAAATTTTATCAAGATATCTCAAAAATTGAGGGACTAGTTTGCATACAAACAGACAGACGAGACGGACAGACGGACATGGCTAAATCAACTCAGCTCTTCAACCTGATTATTTCGGTATACTTAATGGTGGGTCTATCTATTTTCCTTTAAGGACTTACAATTTTCGGTTTCGTGACGAAATTAATATACCATTTCATTTCATGAAAGGTATAAAAAGACGACCTTTGGAAGGCATGCATTTTATATCTTGTTAGAGATTGATAGGAATATTGCAAAAAATAATTATTATACAAGTGGTTTAAACTAACCATTGAAAAAGTTAAAATAAAATTTTTAAATGCCATGAAAGGAAAAAAGTGTCATCGCTTTTAAAAGCAATTACCTTCGCAGATCGGAAAATCCCCTGGGTGCCCTACAAATTATATAGAGAGGACATATTTATATCAATCAGCCCCGGAGTTATAGAGGTGCTACGTGGCACAGGGCATGTATGTTTGGAAGCATATATCTTCCCAGCAAAAACAACAAAACTCGGCAAAACGAAATCTACTTACTTCGATAAAATTTGGTCGTACATTAAACGATATAACTACAACGCTAGAGACAGAGCCAAAAGTTAAGCGGTTAAAAATTGCCGACGGCAAAATATTTTTTCAAAGACAACAAAAATCTACACTTACCTTTTTCTTACATTTAAAATTAATTTAATACATACCTTTAAGTTTGTCTTAACATCAGTTTAATCTCAGATGAAGAGGGACAAGGGGCAAGCTAAATAATTTTTCAATAACAAAAATCTGATTTGTATTAACAAATCAAATTCCTTTTGCTATTAATGGAAAAATATTGAAGCATTTTTGTATAATTACTTCCCTACAAAAATCTTTGGATCATGTGGTCCACTGGAGTACTTACCATTGTACTCCACTGTAATGCAGCAATGGACCAACTCATATTTCTACACGAACATATTGTAAGCCTATCATTGCTCGTTTTTAACGATTGTAATCACTACACCATGTTTATTGGACTGTGGGTACTCCATGTATTACTCTGATGTAATGCGGAGCTGGAGTATATGGTCCTGTCCTAGGACATCGCAATGTTAATTGGACCATATTTTTTGTATGAATTGTGGTTAATTTTGGAGCACTCGGTTGGTCCAGAGCGAGTACTCCATACATGCATGCATGGAGTACTCGCGATTTTTGCAGGGTTAGGCATTAATTTCATATTAAGGGCACACATTTGTACATACATATGTACTTTTGCAAAGGGTTACATACATAAATCATTTCCGAAACACATGATCATCCACATGCTTCCAAATTCTTTCTTTTGCATTGATTTTCTGGTCGATAAAACTCATTAAGTTTTACCGCAATGTCAAAGTGATCTTAATAAATCTGAGAGAATGTATGACGTCACCGAAAACTAGTCAATTTTTGCGAGCACACTTATGTATATAAATGTTAAGCAGTGGTGTTAAACAGTAAGGCGGAAAAAATTAGGATCACTGTTGGTGAACTTTAAGGTTTTGTGCTATTAGTTTCTTACTAAGCAAGAAAAAAAAACTATGATAGGAATTTGATAAAAGGGAAATTTTTGACTAAAGGAAAAAATGGAAAAATTAAATTGATTTCATAACGACCATTAATCTTCTCACAGCAACGCCGACGACCAAGGAAGGCCTTCTACGCATCATCGACTTCTAATGTGAGTATTCAAGTTATTTTCAACTTTTTATTGTGTATATCATATTTAATTTTTCCAAAATCGTATATGTATTTTGCCATAAGCCCACAATGTATGAGGTTATTAAGACTAAGGACAGTCAAATTGAAATAAATTTTTCGTTTCCTAATAATAATAATATTTTGCATATTAGCTTAACAACACTAATGTTCACATTTTACGAATTTTATTTAAGCTAAAAATTCATTGCTCATAAGTGAAGTGAAAGATCTTCATACATCCACAGGCTAATAGCGAAGATGTCAGTGATATCAATAGTTCACTGTACTTATTGTAATGTGGTTAAGTTAGTTAGAATGTGCAAGCGGTCGCTCTCATAAACGATCACACACCTACGCCTGCTCATACATGTGGGCATAAATAACTTTAAGCACCGCCTTGCTGACGTTTTTTTTCTCATTTGGTTATATATATTTGTTCATACATATGTATATATTTATGTGAGTAATTCGCTCGCTTTTGATTTTTTGGACTATCTAGATGGATGTCAATGACCACATAAGGATAGCTGAGAATGTTGAGGCTGGTTAGTAATAACTAGCCCCAAAAAATCCATGTTCACTGTCATGAGTTTCGGTGAGTCTTGCAAACTTGTGCTAGTATGAATATGGTTAGTTGTAGTTATTATTGTATGGATGTAAATGAATAAGAATAATATCCCATCGTTTATGGCATACGCAGGATTATAGGTCTTAAGATAATTTTATGTACTATACTATAAGATTACTATGAATGATTGGATAATTATTAAATCAATATATATTTGAAATTTGGAAATCGTGAAAATCAAGGAGTGCTAATTTAGAAACAAATGTTTTCCGGGTAATAATGTGAAAGGGTAAGTCAAACAAATGGGGCCTTATAAACATAAATTTTAGGCGCTTAAAGGCCAAGGCGGGGAGGGCATGGAAGCGCGAGCGCAATTACACCAGTGCAGCTTTCAGTTTACGAACATATTTAGTTTCCGTATTTTCAGATGATCTGATTCCAATCCATCACACCATCCACCCTTTTCATTAGTCCTTTTCCACTACATTATCCGCGGGTATCAAATAATATTTGTAATAACCAAAAAATAGGGGCTCTGTAATAGCAATGTAATGACAGGGATCTTAAGGAAGAGGTCGCGAACCCCCCAACCACTGATTATTAGCCGCAAAGACTGGGCCCGAAAGACCTCGCTCCCAAAGATCAAAACCTTAAATAATCTTATGTAGACAGACGACATGCCCCTTTAACATCAGCTTTCATTTCGTAACTTTATACCCACAAAAAGCGTTAACAGGGCAAAAATGGATACGCAGTAGTGTGGGGGACAAACGGGAATATAATAACCATATAGAAAAAAATCCGAATTATAGAATAACATTACAGAATCGACATTTATTTAGTTCTTAAATGTGTTGCTGAGTAAGCAGAGCCCAAAAAACAATTTAAAAACCCCTGGAACATTAGTTAGAAAACTCTTTCCATTCTTAATTTTCCACCTCCATGATTTTTTACCATATGTCTATGTTCATACATATATATGTAGTGTAAACAAAAATAAATTTTAATTACAAAAATATTTGAATAAAAAATGTGTATACTCCCAAGCAGGGTGTCGTTGACGGCTTCGCGAAGTAATTAAGGGTGCCACAGCTATTACTGTAATGGAGAAAACACCGATTTCCTTAAGTAGGCTAAAAGAAGTGGCGGTACAAATACCTTAGCGCGGCGGTCGAAACTTGCGCAGACTCCTTCACACCCAGCTCCCCAACTGCTATTTTTTGTCTGGTTCTGATGTAAAGTGGACGAATAACGTGCTAAATAAACCTACTTTTAATGGCAAGTGATTTTGTGAAATACTTACGTAATCGGTTATGCGGAATGGATCCGCAACCCAAGAGGAGAACAAGTGACAAAACCGTACACCAAAATTAATGACGAAAAAAGTGATCGGTACTGCTGCAAGATCAAAACCTAAGAAAAAATTAATTGAAGTTTTCTAACAAATTTTAATTTTAATAGTTGCGCGACAACTGCTGGGTCAATAAGAAAAATTCTTCAAACAAAAGTGCTATTTATTTAAAAGTTTTCAATCTAAAAAAGGAAGAAACCTAAGCAGTCCACTATTCCACGGGCTCAATCTTGAAGATGCGTTTGTTCAATAACAAATCTGCTTGCTTCAAAATGACATCTGCATCATTCGCACTCGACATTTCAAATAAAATGCCTTGACCATCGAAACCTTTGGCCTGTCGTACATTCCAACGTAAATTAGGCAAATGCAGCTTATCAACTATAAAATCCTGAATAATGTCCATTTCATTATCCATTAAAGGCGGTTGCTTTCCTTTTAATATCAGCATCTGTGTGGAAGCCATTGGTGCTACACTGAAGATAGCTTGTCTACTTGATAAAATAGTAACTGGAAATAATGCCACGATAAAAGTAAAAATTAAAACTTGCATTTTGCAATAAATGAGCAAAAATGCAACTGTGCTCGTTTGTATGCCACTTAAATTAACACTAAATATTATGAAAATATTGTAGATTTTAATCAGCTGCCGGTTGACTTATCAACCTAAGACATGGGCGGATCCATAGAGGCATTTGGAGGGGGGGTTGGAACTTCACAAAAAGAAATAGGATTTCAATAAAAATAGATTTCAAAGTTTAAAATTTAAAAGATCCATAAAGCTACACGGCTGTCACCCCATCGAAAAATATGGCACAGAGTATAGGAAACATTAAAAATATTACCAAAAATTCGGCATAAAACGAAGGTTTCAAGCGCGGGTCAAATTTCTATCATAGCGAAATGGGCGACCTGGTAACCAATGTTCAGAGGGTGCTCAGATTCTATAGGAAAGTTGTCTACGTCATCTTATAAGCATTGAAGCGCCCTGCGAAAGTGATAATGTTCCACACGCTCTGCACAATAATTGCTACTGGAGCATTCCACGTTTGTACGGGGAGAAATCGTAAACATATTTATTTCATTTATTTGACTAAAGAAAAAATGAATACTTTTTCAGAAGGCAGTGATTTCGAGTGTATTTTTGCCATGGAAAGTTTCTTAGTGAAAATTCATCTGCTTCGCAAATGTCGTTCGGAGTCGGCGTAAAACATGTAGGACCAGTTCTTACTTTGTAGGAAAATTTAAAAGGAGCACGACGCCAATTTGAGGGGAAGCTCAGCCTAAATTATCTTCGGATGTGTAGCGCGCCTTATATATTTTATATAGAAAAATGCATGCAGTAATTTTCTTAAACAATGTTTATACATGGAAACATTGTGAATGATAACTAAGTGTGATATCTTCTGCATAGACGACAAAAATCCAAAGTGATTGGATCACCTGTTTTGTAATTGCCTATCGCTGACTCATTCTGTATCTCTTTCTATCACCCGCCGAAGATAGGCGCCGCCATATTGAACACCCTGTCAAAACGCTAAAATGTAGCCATTTTTTACATCCTGTCAGGCAGTTGACAGATAAGATATCACACTTAGTCATCATTCACAATTCATGGAAATTTACTCCAGCTTACTTTTATTCACACACATACTCCAGACAGTGATGATAATCATGGTACATTTGAACTTTTTTGGTACAATTCGCTTTCCGCAAGTACGTTGGTACTACTTTGACATATTTAGTACATTTTTGTAAAACACAGCACTACACTTCAAGTCCTTTTGCAAAGCAGCTCTGACTGTACAAAAAAATTTTTAAATTTTCAAAGAAAATATATCCGTCTTCTTTTACCTCACATAACTTGCCCAAATTCGTACTATTTTTTAAAAGATACGATAGGCAAATAGCAGGCTATGAAATAATACGTACATACACACAAATATTTGTATGTAAAATGATTATATGTATAAACAGATCTATGTACACATTTACAGCTGTTTGATTTGGTACGTGTTGCGCGCAAGATTTGGAAGTTAAAATGGACGATTTCTGAAAGGGTAATCAAATTTCTTTAAAAATATTTTAAACACCTATTGTTTTTTTATAATTTTCTCACTTTTAGAGCAAAAAATTCTCACCAACAACAATATGGAGACTCCAACGATACAACAGCGTAAGTGTATAAAAATACAAACCAGTATGTAATCAATTAAGAAATTGTTTTATGTACGTACATAGTGTGGACGAAAGAAGTTGCGGAAAGTATAAAATTTTGTTCAGGCAGCAGTGGAAAGAAATGTATGCTTGGTTGGAAGAGGAAAAATCTACTCAGGGGAAAAAATGTATTTTGTGCAATTCTTCATTTTTGGGCGGACTTTCTCATATAAAACGACATGCGTGCTCTGAAGCCCATATTCGAGCTGAAAATTTAGTCAAAACTACACCGAAAATTGTGGAGTACGTTGACAATAAATCTGCAAGCAATTCAATAAGCCAAGCCGCAAAGAGCTTTGAGGTATAGTTAAGTTGTTTTGTTGCCGATCACAATTTGTCATTTGCAATTATGGATCATTTAAACGTGCTTATGAAAAATAGCATAACTGATTCTAAAATTGTAAACAAATTTTGTATCAATAGAATTAAAGCACAGAAAATAATAACTGAAATAACGGGGCCAGAAAATTGTAAATCCATAATTGCATTTTGTCAGAAGAATTAATAATCAATGAAACGACTAATATATGTATTTCAAAAAATTTGGCAGACTTGATTCGAATTTTTGACAAAAAGTGCATTGATAGATTTTTAGATTGATACCTTTGACCGTTAGTAGCGCGGAGGGTATTTTTAATGCCATTATGAAATCTTTGAAAGACCGTTCAATACCACTTGAAAAAATGATTGGTTTCACTGCCGACAATTGCTCGGTTATGATGGGAGCAAGAAGCGGGGTACAAGCAAGGCTGAAGCAAGTTGTTCCAAATCTGCATGTTAATGGATGTGTTTGTCACATTTAAATTTAGCTTCAATGGCCGCTTGTGATGCATTTCCCAACAAAATTGATACATTTTTAAAGGACGTAAACTATCCTTTTTGTAACAGCCCCTTAGGAGGGCAGACTTTCGGTGTTTTCAAGAATATTTCGGTACAGAAATGCATGTAATTCTTAAGTACGCCCACACAAGGTGGCTTTCTTGACAAGCAGTCGTAGATAGAATTATTGAGCAATGGGATGCCCTCAAATATTATTTTAATCTTTACGTATTTGAAAATAAAAGCAGTAATCAAAATATTAATCTTATATCTGAAAATTTTTCAAAGTCCTATTTATAAAGTATATTTTACATTTCTTTCTTATGTTTTCAACGAAGTAATAATGTGAATATATAAATGCAGTCTGAAGATATTCGCATACATGTACTTATTCCCAAATTAAAAAGTTTAGTTTATCAATGGGAGACATTTTAAAAATATCTTATTTAGACGCAGTCCTATTTTGGCTGTTAAATATTGATTCAGACGGAAATCACTTAACCCCGGATGAAGTTTACTGCGGTGTTAATGTGGATATTATTCTATCAAACAATATTTTCGAGAAAGATGACAAATACATATTTAAGAGCTGTGCTAAACAGTTTTATATAAAATTTTTTAGTACTTTATTAAGTAAATTTGAATGATAAAACTTTGTTTTGGGCTGCAAAGCTTTCACCAGAAAGTATTTTAAGCGGTGAAACAAATAGTATTGTACCTTTAGTTATGGACTTGTTTCCGAAATCTGAATTTGATAAAATAGAGAAAATTAATTCTGAATATAGAGCTTTAGCAGAGCATGAGAGCCTTAAAAATTCAAGAATTTAAATATATGCAGCTTTTGGGAATAAATAAGATCAGTTAAAAATGAATTAAATGCGCCAATGTTTTTCCAATATTTTTATATAATAGTTCAAGGCTTATTGTCGATTCCACATTCATCCGCAAAGGTAGAAAGGATATTTTCTATACAAAATTTAATTAAAACGAATTGTAGAAATATACTTCAAAAAAAAATATACTTCAAATAAACACAGTTTCGAATTTAATAAAAACTAAAGACTTGATGAAATCAACTAACAGTAGTTGTCATAATATAGATACGAAAAAAAGCTTTTTGTCAACTGAGGTATTTAAAGAACTCAAAGAAGAAGAACTGTTAATGTAGTAATTAAAACATGAGTTATTAGTAAAGATATAAGCGAAAATTTGTCATCTTTATACCTGAATGTAATTTTTTTTATGAAATGTTTTTGATGGAATGCAGCTGTTATTTTTATACTCAGTTGAGCAGAGCTCACAGAGTATATTAAGTTTGATTGGATAACGGTTGGTTGTACATATATAAAGGAATCGAGATAGATATAGACTTCCATATATCAAAATAATCAGGATCGAAAAAAAATTTATTGAGCCATGTCCGTCCGTCCGTCCGTCCGTTAACACGATAACTTGAGTAAATTTTGAGGTATCTTGATGAAATTTCGTATGTAGGTTCCTGAGCACTCATCTCAGATCGCTGTTTAAAATAAACGATATCGGACTATAACCACACCCACTTTTTCTATATCGAAAATTTCGAAAAAACCGAAAAATTGCAATAATTAATTACAAAAGAGAGATAAAGCGACGAAACTTGGTAGATGAGTTGAACCTATGACGCGTAATAGAAAATTAGTAAAATTTTGGACAATGGACGTGGCACCGCCCACTTTTAAAAGAAGGTAATTTAAAATTGTGCAAGCTGTAATTGGCAGTCTTTGAAGATATCATGATGAAATTTGGCAGGACCGTTACTCCTATTACTATATGTACGCTTAATAAAAATTAGCAAAATCGGAGAAGGACCACGCCCACTTTAAAAAAAAATTTTTTAAAGTAAAATTTTAACAAAAAATTTAATATCTTTACAGTATATAAGTAAATTATGTCAACATTCAACTCCAGTAATGATATAGTGCAACAAAATACAAAAATAAAAGAAAATTTCAAAATGGGCGTGGCCGCCCTTTTTCATTTAATTTGTCTAGGATACTTTTAACGCCATAAGTCGAACAAAAATTAACCAATCCTTTTCAAATTTGGTAGGGGCATAGATTTTATGACACTAACTGTTTTCTGTGAAAATGGGCGAAATCGGTTGAAGCCACGCCCAGTTTTTATACACAGTCGTCCGTCTGTCCTTCCGCATGGCCCCTAACACGATAACTTTAGCAAAAATCGACATATCTTTACTGAACTTAGTTCACGTACTTATCTGAACTCACTTTATCTTGGTATAAAAAATGAACGAAATCCGACTATGACCACGCCCACTTTTTCGATATCGAAAATTACGAAAAATGAAAAAAATGCCATAATTCTATACCAAATACGAAAAAAGGGATGAAACATGGTAATTGGATTGTTTTATTGAAGCGAAATATAACTTTAGAAAAAACTTTATAAAATGGTTGTGACACCTACCATATTAAGTAGAAGAAAATGAAAAAGTTCTGCAGGGCGAAATAAAAAACCCTTAAAATCTTGGCAGGTATTACATATATAAATAAATTAGCGGTATCCAACAGATGATGTTCTGGGTCACCCTGGTCCACATTTTGGTCGATATCTGGAAACGCCTTCACATATACAACTACCACCACTCCCTTTTAAAACTCTCATTAATACCTTTAATTTGATACCCATATCGTACAAACTCATTCTAGAGTCACCCCTGGTCCACCTTTATGGCGATATCTCGAAAATGCGTCCACCTATAGAACTAGCCCCACGTCTTTTTAAAATACTCATTAACACCCTTCATTTGATACCCATATCGTACAAACATATTCTAAAGTCACCCCTGGTCCACCTTTATGGCGATATCTCGAAAAGGCGAACACCTATAGAACGAAGGCCCACTCCCTTTTAAAATACTCATTAACGCCTTTCATTTGATACCCATATCGTACTAACAAAGTCTAGAGTCACCCCTGGTCCACCTTTATTGCGATACTTCGAAAAGGCGTCCACCTATAGAACTAAGGCCCACTCTCTTTTAAAATACTCATAAACTCATTTCGTTTGATAACCCATATTGCACAAACGAATTCTAGAGTCACCCCTGGCCCACCTTTATGGCGATATCTCGAAACGGCGTCCACCTATGGAACTAAGGATTACTCCCTTTAAAATACTCATTAACACCTTTCTTTGATACCCATATTGTACAAACAAATTCTAGAGTCACCCCTGGTCCACCTTTATGGCGATATTTCGAAAATGCGACCACCTATACAACAACCACCACTCCCTTTTAAAACCTCATTAATACCTTTAATTTGATACCCATATCGTACAAACACATTTAGAGTCACCCCTGGTCCACCTTTATGGCACGAGGGTCCACTATAAACAGATCACTCAAACACTAGGTCGTCCACCTTATGGCGATATCTCGAAACGGCTTCCACCTATGGACTAAGGATTACTCCCTTTTAAAATACTTATTAACACCTTTCTTTGATACCCATATTGAACAAACAAATTCTCAGGGTCACCCCTGGTCCACCTTTATGGCGATATCTCGAAACGGCGTCCACCTATGGAACTAATGATTACTCCCTTTTAAAATACTCATTAGCACCTTTCATTTGATACCCATATCGTTCTAACAAAGTCTAGAGTCACCCCTGGTCCACCTTTATTGCGATACCTCGAAAAGGCGCCCACCTATAGAACTAAGGCCCACTCCCTTTTAAAATACTCATTAACACCTTTCGTTTGATACCCATATTGCACAAACGAATTCTAGAGTCACCCCTGGCCCACCTTTATGGCGATATCTTGAAACGGCGTCCACCTATGGAACTAAGGATTACTCCCTTTTACAATACTCTTTAATGCCTTTCATTTGATACACATGTCATACAAACACATTCCAGGGTTTCCCTCGGTTCATTTTCCTACATGGTTATTTTCCCTTATGTTGTCAGCATAGCTCTCAACTGAGTATGTAATGTTCGGTTACACCCGAACTTAACCTTCCTTACTTGTTTAATTTTTGATAGAAAGTTTCCTGACTAAAAAACAGTTTTTGGATAAAGATGCGTTTTGGTTCAAATTCGCATTAGAAGACTTTTGGTACATTTTTTGGATGATTTTATACATTTTTTTCCTCTTTTGGTACAAAATGAAAAAATCCATTTATCATCCCTGATTCCAGGTACAGGTTTAGTCTACGAAATGAACATTCTGAATTTTCCAGCCAATAAATGTGAAGGAATAAAAAAACTGGTTACTAAGGAATTTTTGACTATTTGAATTTTCAATTATTTTCTTATTTTATACCAATATTTTACCCCCACCCCGTGCATCCGCCACTGACCTAAGCTTTTTTTGTATTGACTGTAATGAAGTTTATAATACTAATCTACATAGTAGTTTCTTATCACACAACGAATTTTTACTATTTGTAATTTTTCTTACTTTTTTAAGTTATTATTATATATATTAAAAAAAATGTTCCCCCTAGATAGTTTTTTACTTAAATTAAAAATTAGTAAAAATCCGTTTTGTGATAAGAAACTACTATGTAGATTAGTATTATATACTCATTACAGTCAATACAAAAAAAGTTCAGGTACCGTATTTCCTCATAATACTTGCGGAGATGACTTCTTGAGATCCTGGGAGGCGGCGCCCCTTTAACATGATGTCTGTTGGGATACCCAGGTTTCTGTATATTCAATGTAACTGTTTGTTCAGCGTTTCATTTCTCTCCCTAATGGGGAGTACTCTCACCTCACTATGCAGGTGGTGCTCCTGGGGACATAAAAAGAGAGCCCGTGTCAGTACCTTAAGGCTCGGCGACCATATAGGTGACGGGTAGCATGCAAGCGGCCGTCCAATTTCTTTGTAAGTGGTAATGAGAGTATCCTTATCTTTACTTCGGAGGTTATCGCGCCTTACATTTATTTCCGCCACATTGCAAAGTTATATATAACGGCTTTTGTTAACGGTTTGTAAAACTTTTAAATTGTCTGCTGTTAATGTAGGCGTCGCCACACAATTGTACAAATTGTAATAAATTTATATTGTACAATCGTAACTTTTTTAATTAGGTAAACGGTTTTATTAGGTTGACTTGACAGGCTGGACAGCCCTTTTTGTAATTAAAATTTAAGTAACTTCCCGATAAGCTACAATATTGAAACTTGGAATATAGTCAGAACCCGATGACAATGCAATAATAAATCGCCGCTTGGTGGCGCAAGGATCGAGATATTAAAAAATCGTATTTGTTTGTCGATTTGGCTCATATTTGGAACACATAATACTTACAAGAATAGAAAGCGACCTATGAAAAAATCGCTGCTAGGTGGCGCAAGGATCGATATATTCAAAAACATCGTATTGTGGTCCGATTTGCTCATATTTGGAACACATAATACATATATAAATAGAAAACGACGGTGAAAAAAAATCGCACGCTAGTGGCGCAAGGATGGAGGACATTCACAAAATCATAGTTGTGGTCCGATTTGGCTCAAATTTGGAACACATAATACATACAAGAATAGAAAGCGACCTATAAAAAATCGCCGCTAGGTGGCGCAAGATCGAAATATTATCGGATGCGGTCGATTTGAGCCATATTTGGAACACATAATACATACATGCAGATAGAATGCGACTATGATACTCCGATTGGCTCATATTTGCGAACACAAAAATTACATACAGTGCGGTAGAAGTGACATCAAAATATTGTGGAGTTGGAGAAGGACAAGCATACGTGGGCAAGCATTGAGGACATAGGTTGTACAAATTTGCAGAAAGAGTCCTTGTAATAATGAGTCGCTAAATGAACTAAACTAGAATGAGACATAAGGCAATTAAATAAAGACACTGAAATCAAATAAGTATTTGTAGTAAATGGTTTTTACAAAACGGTTTTATTGAAAACAATACTACATGAAATAATAACAATACTAAATGCTAGAATAATAATTAGGTAGGTCTAGTCATCACACTCACTCATCAATCTAGGGCGTCGATCAGACAATTAATAAAAGCGTTATGGGACGCGTAAAATTCTATGATATCATATAAAAACCCAAACTAAACCTATTTCAGGTTATGCTACGCCTCACATTTTTAGATTTTCAATCGCGCCCACCAAAGCTTTTATTAATTATACTGCATAACTAGTACCTAGGACCTACCTAAGTATTTGCTAGCTGTTTGAGTATTATGAGTCCTCATGCTGAGTATTGTTTGCAATATAAAACCGTTTAACTTAAAAATTTTTGTTTAAATAATGTCCACTCATCAAGGTTCACACTTAGCAGTGATTGTTAAAGTATTGTATTCCTTTGTTCCCATTGTTTGAAAGTAGGCGTGTATATTAATTTGATATAGACCATTGCACATACCAATATATCGTCGACGATGCTGTAAAAGCTGCTAGCTCATCCACCATAATTTCACAGTGTAAACGAAAAAGCTCTATGCATGGCAAGTTCAAATGTATTGAACTTTTGTACAGCTCGCAGCTTTTCATAATTGTGTTGGAGTTAGTGATTCTGGATATAAAAACACATACTTTTCTTTTACCACCATATGCCAAAATCGTCTTCCACTCCACCATTATCAAAAAGACGGTTTAAATAAAATACGGAGCTTTTACCGCATCGTCGACGATCTCAATTTATGCTCAAGTTATGGTGTTATGGACTGAACTTTGTTGATCTTAAACATATAGACATCGGAACTTGGAGTATCGGGGAAAAATATCGTGGTAAAGTATCCATACTTTACTCATTACTTGGAAAAAAGCATCGAGTACGAAATACTCAAGTATTTTTTGGGAAAGCCGTGACACTACTCACTCAGCGCTCGTATCGTTTATCACATTGAAGTAACGACGTAATATGGACTTCCAGATAAGCCATATATGTACATCCATCTGTTGATCTATTTGTCAGCCATATAATTTTTGTCAGCACGATAGCTTGAGCAAATTTAGAGACATTTTTATTTAAACTTGGTTTGTAAGTAGTTTGCTTCGCACCCACCGCGATTTAATATGAGCGAAATTCTATGATTTTGCTGATGACTCTTATACTGAGTTATGCATAGCGCACAAACTTAAAAAATATTAAGTATCTTATAGCACTGTACAAGAGCAATTTCGCAACATTACAACAAATAATTTTGATGAGGAAGTTGCTAAATGTTGATGCAACATGTTGTTAAATCAATAATCGCCAGTTCTGGGTAAAAAAAAACTATGAAAGGACTAATAGTGCAAAATCAAAGTGTTCCAATAATGTTAAGCTTTGTAAGATATATTTTCTATAGAGAACAGATATAAAAAATATATTCTATAAATCTCGAATTCATAGTTGATCGGCAATTTCCAAACGAAATTGCGTTGTATGATATAGATTTAACGATGACTCTCTTATCTGAACAATCGGCTCTATGGAATATATTTAAAAAATATGTTATACATTACCGAAATTGCGATAATTTTTTTAGAAAACTGTATATGCCACATGTATATGGTTTTCGTAAAGTGTAAAGTTGTAGCTAAGGGATACTATCATCTCTAAGTCAATACTAAGCAGTGACTTGTATGCCCATCAATAAATCAATCATTATGTCTATACATATGTCCATACAAGCAGCGGAGAGCAGCGCACAAACACGTGCATATATCTGAGATACTCCCAAAAGTAGGCAATAATTTTTGCAAGTATCACTCACATATACACGCGCATATGAGAAGCTATAAACGTAGTTATAGCTGGTAATTTTATAGCTGGTAACTAACTAGTAAATTCTAGAAATAGAACCGTTTAGAAATGTGCCAACGAGGAAACCAAACAGTATAAAAGCGAGCTACAGTTGAGGCACGACCAGTCAGTTTGATTTAAGCAAGCTATCAGTTGCGAAGTATAAGTGTTGTTTTCAAGTAGTCTAATAAAAACCATTTTTGCATTATTCAATATTGGAGTTATTTATTCATCAGTTTAGTGATTCGAACGTTAGCAAGATTTGACATACGGAATTTCAGCAAATTCGTTACAATATATATAAACAACGAAACTTGACGTTTTTTTTTCAGAGAACAATATATGCCATATAAGCTAGCACCTTGGGAAACTTAATGATTCTAGCTATATAAATGGGGAAGAAATTACGAAAATCCCCCTATTTGAGTCATCGATTATATGGGATATATATTATACATATATACGTCCTATACATACTTTAACTCTCAATGGAAGATCGGTATTACATTTCCTGTTTTTCTCTTTGGTCTTCCACGTTCCTTTTGCAAAAGCTTTGGCCAGAAGAACTTTTCGTGATATTTCCGGGGGAACCGACCGATTTTTCAGAGAAGATGTTTTTTGTCATATTTTCCTCAATTTACCATATAGAATCATCAAATTTCCCCAAAGTATTTGGCACATACATATATTTGTCTCCAAAAATCGTTGAGATCGGTCGTATATACATATAGAATATTGTAACGAATATTAGCAACACTAAGGGTCATCTCTAAGCCGATGCTAAGCAGTGACGTGAATGCACATCAATAATTCAATCATTATACACATATGTACGTATATGCAGCTGAGAAGCAACGCACAAGCACATGCAGATATCTTATCTGAAATGCTCCTAAAGGTATGCAATTGTGATTATGAAGTGTCGCTCACACATACAAGCGGATGGGGTATGAGAGAAGCTATAAAATTATACATCTGTAGTTGTAGCTGAGAAATTTATAACTAACTAAGTAAATTCTGGAAGCGCCTAGAAGATGCCACGAGGAAATCATAGAGTATAAAAGCATCAGCGGTAGAGGCGCTATGGTCAGTTTCAGTTAAGCACGCTATCTGTCGGGCAATAGTTTAGTTTCATTTGAGCTATCAATCAGTTTGGTTATTAAGCCAGCTAGTTGCAAAGTATAAGTGTTATTGTGAAGTACTTTAATAAAGACCATTTTTCCATTATTCAATATTGGATTTATTTATTCAACAATTTAGCGATACGAACGTTAGAATAAGATTGCAAATAACGGGAATTGCAGTAAATTCTTTACAATTGGTGTCAGAAGAGGAATTGTTCAATAAATTCCAGAGTTGCAAAGCACAACAAGGACATGGCGAAGTTAAGTGAATTAAGGATCCAGCAACTGAAAAAGGATTTGGACGCCCGTGGATTGAATACAACCGGCAATAAACTCGAACTTCAATAGAGACTGCGAGAGGCAATGGAAGCAGAAGTAATTAATGTGGAAGAATACGTCTTTCATCTTCATGGCGACGAGACAAAAAAATTGAGGAGAAAAACGAAAACACCGCAGACAATGGCGAACACAGACTTGAACACAATATTAGCTGCAATATCTGCACAAACGTCGACAGTAACATCCAAGATGGAAAAGCAACTAGAATCGCAGGAGAACCGTATAACAGCGAATATTGAATCACAGGAGACACGTACCTCAGAAATGTCGTCAGAAATAACATCTAAATTTGAAGCACAAGAGGCACGTATATCAGAAATGTCGACGCAAATTTCGGCACAGGTATCATCGCAGATCTCTGCACAACTAGAATCGCGTATGGAATAGAAACTAACGCAGTTTCATGAAGGGTTCAGTGGTCGACAAGATAAAATGGAGGCCGAGGTAGATGCTTTAAAAGATCGCATTCAGGAGTTACAATTCAACCGTCCAATAACGCCAACGCTTACTATGAAGGTAAAATCCCCAACGTTTGATGGTTCTGTTCCTTTCCAGATCTTCAAGCTACAGTTTGAGAAGACCGCAGCAGTGAACAACTGGAATACGGAAGATAAAATTGCTGCACTGTTCGTGGCATTGAAAGGGCCTGCAGCGGAAATCTTACAGAAGATTCCAGAGTACGAACGGAACAGTTATGAAGCATTGATGGCTGCTGTAGAATGACGTTATGGAAGCGAGCATAGAAAAGGGATATTCCAAATTGAGTTGCAAAACCACTACTAAAAAGCAAATGACACATTGCAGGAGTTTGCTTCAGATATTGAAAGATTGAGCTCATCTTGCAAATGCGGACGCACCCGTGGAATACACGGAAATGGTAAAAATCCAGAGTTTCATAAATGGCATACGATATGTGGAATCGAAGTGGGCTACATACGCTAACCCAAAGCCAACATTTGCAGAAAGGGTATCACATGCATAGACTCAGGAAACTGCCTCACTATTGAGTAAACCAGCATTCAAACACAATGTGTGGAAGTAGAAAGTCCAGAGTGAGTAAACGCAATACTGGAGGTGATGAAAGGATCGCAAAAGCGGAGTGGAAGAGTTATCAAATGCTTCAAAAGCGGGAAGCCCGGTCACGTTGCACGTCATTGCGATCTTGGTCCTAACAGTTCCAACTTGGGTGGCCGTAAACGCAAAACGGGAGGAGATGAGCAACAGCGTGCCAGATGTAAAAATCTAGAGCTAGCTCCAGCTGTTGAATGTCTGGAGATATCTGTCTCGCAAATTGGAAGAAAATCGAGTAGTCTTAACGTCAGAGGAAATGTGGATGGTAAAGAACGTGCACTGACTGTCGATACGGGCGCATCTCATTCCTTGACCCGATCTGATTTGGGCAACAAGAGAGTAAAGCCATTACCTGGAGCAAGATTGCGTACGATTACTGGCGAGTATAACCAATTCCAGGGGGAAGTGGTATGCGAAGTCTTAATTGGGGTGGTCATGGTTCTACACAAATTCGTTGTGGCAGAGATCGTTGATGAAGTCATATTGGGAGTGGATTTCTTAGTTGACTATGACATCAGGATCGATATGCAGAGAAGTATTATGCAGTATAAGAACCAGGATGAGCCACTTAACTTCAGTTTGGAAAAAGGGTTCGGCAGTAAGTGAGTGCTGGTGGAGGAGATTCGACAGAGACACGAAAGTCAAGGAAAGTAGATCGAGCAAAGGTTGATGGAAAAAATGGACCAAACAAATCAAAATCGAAGGTACCTTCGAGAAAAACACTGGCATTGATAAACCCTAATGGACGCACTAAAACGACTGACAGAATTTTCCAGAAAGAATGCAAGGGTTGTTTCAAGACAGCGCGCACTTCCGTTGAGAAACGTCGGAACGATACTGATTATGTGAAGCCAATCCGTCAAACGCAAGCTCTATGAAGTAGTTCATTGGACCAGCAACAGAGTGTGAGGGAACGATCCAGGATAATGAGTAGTAAGATGAAACACAGGTACGACAAGGAAAATAATTCGGAAGGTTTCCGGGAGGGAGATTTGGTACTGATATACAACCCACAACGAAAAAAAGATTTGTCCCCGAAATTGCAGTGTAACTGGGAAGGCCCATACAAAGTTGTAAAACGGATCAACGATGTAGTATACCGCATTCAAACCATTGGCAAACCACGAACCAAAATGAAAGTGGTTCATTTGGAGAGGCTAGCAGCGTTTAGATAGAGAGATTTGTCTGATCCGGACGATCAGACTTAGGTGGAGGGCAGTGTAACGAATATTAGCAACACTAAGGGTTCTGTCATCTCTAAGCCGTGAATGCACATCAATAATTCAATCATTATGTCTACACATATGTACGTATACGCAGCTGAGAAGCAACGCACAAGCACATGCAGATATCTTATCTGAAATGCTCCTAAAGGTATGCAATTGTGATTGTGGAAGTGTCGCTCACACATACAAGCGCATGGGGTATGAGAGTATCTATAAAAATTATACATCTGTAGTTGTAGAAGAGAAATTTATAACTAACTAAGTAAATTCTGAGATTTCATCGGCAGCGTCTGTACACCTCTAGGTGCGGCTGCAAGCGGGCGTCTGTCTTGGAGCAAGCGGCTCGCTATATAAACGTGCCAAGTAATATTTTCACCCCCGCTGAGCGGGTTGTGCGCTGGGCTTGGGACCCGCCACGTAAAACCATACTCCAATGAAATATAACAACAAGCCTCGGATAAATACACTCTCTATTGATGACGACCATGGCAAACGTTTGAAGGACAATGAATTGAGGGCATGCACCTGGAACGTCCGCTCCCTGAATGGGATTGGTGCAGATGCCCGGCTGGTTGATGTCCTCGTCAAAGCAAAATCTGACATCACCGCCATCCAAGAAATGCGTTGGACGAAGCAAGGAAGAAAGAAGATCAAAAATTGTGACATATATTGGAGTGGCCATGCGAATAAGCGCAGTTTCGGCGTCGGATTCGTGGTGGGAGAGAGACTTTGTCGCCAAGTGCTGGCGTTCACGCCTGTGGACGAGCGTTTCGCCGCTATTCGAATAAAAGCAAAATTTTTTAATATATCATTCATCTGCGCCCATGCGCCGACAGAGGAGAAAGACGATGAGGTGAAAGACACTTTTTATGAACAATTAGAACGCACATACGAGCGCTGCCCCCGTCATGATATAAAAGTCGTGCTTGGCGACTTTAACGCCAGGGTGGGCAAAGAAGGTGTTTTTGGCCCTACAGTCGGAAAGTTCAGCCTACACAATGAAACTTCTCCTAACGGACTGAGGCTGATTGACTTTGCCGGTGCTCGAAACATGGTCATATCAAGCACGAGGTTCATGCATAAAAAGATACATCAAGCTACATGGCTGTCTCCTGATCGAAATACTTGCAATCAGATCGATCACGTTGTGATAGACGGACGGCATGCCTCCAGTGTTTTAGATGTGCGAACGATCCGAGGACCTAACATCGATTCGGACCATTATCTCGTTGCAGCCAAAATACGCACCCGCCTCAACGCGGCTAAAAACAAGGAACAAAAAACACAAGGAAAGCTAGACGTCGAAAAGCTTCAATCACAACAGACTGCCAATGATTTCGCAACTCGACTCTCACACCTGCTCTCTGAGGGCACAACTCATCCTGAAGGAATACAGGAGCAGTGGGAGCATATCTCCAAAGCACTTCATACTGCCGCCGAGGAAAAAATTGGTTACCGGCGGCCACGAAAAAACAACTGGTATGATGAAGAATGCCGCGTTGCAACCGAAAGAAAAGACGCTGCCTACAGGGCTACGTTAAAAGCGAGCGCGACAAGAGGAGTGTGTGAACGCTATCGTGAGTTGAAAAGGGAAGCGAGACGCCTTTTCAGGAAGAAAAAAGCAGAAGCAGAAAGGCGTGAGTGCGAGGAGCTTGAGCTGCTAGCCACCAGGAATAACGCCCGAAAATTCTACCAAAAAATACGGCGACAGACGGAAGGTTTTAAGACCGGGGCAAACTCCTGTAGGAATGAAAACGGCGACCTTGTAACTGATGTCCAGAGAGTGCTTAGATTATGGAGGGAACACTTCTCTGCTCTCCTAAATGGAGGCAGGAATTCACCGCGCAGAGATGAAGAACCCGATCCCGCAATCGATGATGATGGAATATATGTCCCCCCGCCCGATTATGACGAAGTTAGAATAGCAATAACCAGATTGAAAAACAACAAGGCCGTGGGCGCTGATGGATTGCCTGCGGAGCTATTCAAGTTCGGCGGCGAGGAGTTGGTAAGGCGCATGCAGCAGCTTCTTAGCAAAATATGGGCGGACGAAAGCATGCCCGACGGTTGGAATCTAAGTGTTCTTTGCCCAGTCCACAAGAAGGGGGATACTGCAAAATGCACCAACTATCGTGGAATCAGCCTTCTTAATATCGCATATAAGGTCCTTTCAAGTGTATTGTGCGAAAGATTGAAGCCCACCGTGAACCGGCTGATTGGACCTTATCAGTGCGGCTTCAGACCTGGTAAATCTACCATCGACCAGATTTTCACAATGCGCCAAATCTTGGAAAAACCCGTGAAAAGAGAATCGACACACATCACCTCTTCGTCGACTTTAAAGCCGCCTTCGACAGCACGAAAAGGAGCTGCCTATATGCCGCTATGTCTGAATTTGGTTTCCCCGCAAAACTTATACGGCTGTGCAAAATGACGTTGAGCAACACCATCAGCTCAGTCAGAATGGGAAGGACCTCTCCGAGCCGTTCGAAACTAAACGAGGTTTCAGACAGGGTGACCCCCTATCTTGCGATTTCTTTAATTTGATGCTGGAGAAAATTATACTAGCTGCAGAACTTAACCGCACTGGAACAATATACTATAAAAGCGTGCAATTACTGGCATATGCTGATGACATTGATATCATCGGCCTAAACACCCGCGCTGTTAGTTCTGCTTACTCCAAGCTGGAAAAAGAAGCGGTAAAGATGGGTTTGATGGTGAATGAGGACAAAACGAAGTACCTGCTGTCATCGAGCAAAGAGTCAGCGCATATGCGCCTTGGCAACCACGCTACTGTTGGCAGCCATAATTTCGAAATAGTAAAAGACTTCGTTTATTTGGGAACCAGCATCAACACTAGCAACAACATCAGCACTGAAATCCAGCGAAGAATCAATCTTGCCAATAAATGCTACTTTGGACTAGGTAGGCAATTGAAAAGTAAAGTCCTCTCTCGGCGAACGAAAATCATACTCTACAAGTCACTTATCGTACCCGTCCTGCTATATGGGGCAGAAGCATGGACCATGACAACAGCAGATGAAGCGGCTTTGAGAGTGTTCGAGAGAAAAGTTCTTCGAAAGGTTTATGGACCTCTACGCGTTGGCGATGGCGAGTACCGAAGAAGATTTAATGATGAGCTGTACGAGCTATACGCAGACATCAACATAGTCCAGCGAATTAAAACGCAGCGGCTGCGCTGGCTAGGCCATGTTATGCGAATGAAAGATGATGCTCCGGCCAAGAAAGTGTTTCTATCGGAACCCGCCTATGGAAGCAGAGGTAGAGGGCGGCCCCCACTCCGTTGGAAGGACCAGGTGGAAAACGATTTAAACTCCCTTGGTGTGACCAATTGGCGCCGGTTGGCGGAGCGAAGGAGCGACTGGCGCGCCTTGTTGGACGGCCATAACCGTTTAGACGGTTAAGCGCCAATTAAGTAAGTAAGTAAGTAAGTAAATTCTGGAAGCGCCTAGAAGATGCCACGAGGAAATCACAGAGTATAAAAGCATCAGCGGTAGAGGCGCTATGGACAGTTTCAGTTAAGCACGCTATCTGTCGGGCAATAGTTTAGTTTCATTTGAGCTATCAATCAGTTTGGTTATTAAGCCAGTTAGTTGCAAAGTATGAGTGTTATTGTGAAGTACTTTAATAAAGGCCATTTTTCCATTATTCAATATTGGAGTTATTTATTCAACAATTTAGCGATACGAACGTTAGCAGAAGATTGCAAATGAGGGGAATTGCAGTAAATTCGTTACAATATGTATGTTCCATACAACCCATTGTTCAGATAACGATCTTTTCAAAATTACTCGCCATTTTAACAGCTAGAAGCTACAAATTTCATCAAATACTTACGTATATGACGTAAATTCAGATAGGTGATTCACGTTCATCTATGTCATGCAGACAACAAGAAACGTGAAACTTTGCGTGAGGATTACCGACCTTTTTATACTCAGTTGAGCAGAGCTCACAGAGTATATTAACTTTGATTGGATAACGGTTGGTTGTACAGGTATAAAGGAATCGAGATAGATATAGACTTCCATATATCACAATCATCAGGATCGAAAAAAATTTGATTGAGCCATGTCCGTCCGTCCGTCCGTTAACGCGATAACTTGGTAAATTTTGAGGTATCTTGATGAAATTCGATATGTAGGTTCCTGAGCACTCATCTCGGATCGCTACGTAAAATGAACAATATCGGACTATAACCGATATCGAAAATTTCGAAAAACAGAAAAAGTGCGATAATTCATTACCAAAGACGGCTAAAGCGATAAAGCCTGGTAGGTGAGTTGAACTTATGACGCAGAATAGAAAATTAGTGAAATTTTGGACAATGGGCGTGGCACCGCCCACTTTTAAAAGAAGGTAATTTAAAATTTTGCAAGCTGTAATTTGGCAGTCGTTGAAGATATCATGATTAAATTTGGCAGGAACGTTACTCTTATTACTGTATGTATGCTTAATAAAAATTAGCAAAATCGGAGAATGATCACGCCCACTTTTAAAAAAAAATTTTTTTAAAGTCAAATTTTAACAAAAAATATAATATCTTTACAGTATATAAGTAAATTATGTCAACATTCAACTCCAGTAATGATATGGTGCAACAAATGCAAAAATAAAGAAAATTTCAAAATGGCCGTGGCTCCGCCCTTTTTCATTTAATTTGTCTAGGATACTTTTAATGCCATAAGTCGAACAAAATTTACCAATCCTTGTGAAATTTGGTAGCGGCTTAGATTTTATGACGATAACTTATTTCTGTGAAAAAGGGCGAAATCGGTTGAAGCCACTCCCAGTTTTTATACACAGTCGACTGTCTGTCCTTCCGCTCGGCCGTTAACACGACAACTCGAGGAAAAATCGATATATCTTTACTAAACTCAGTCACGTACCGACTATGACCACGCCCACTTTTTCGATATCGAAAATTACCAAAAATGAAAAAAATACCATAATTATATACCGAATACGAAAAAAGGCATGAAACATGGTATTGGATTGGTTTATTGACGCGAAATATCTATAAAAACTTTGCAGAAAATG
>JARSSU010001052.1:0-23701 GCA_029619165.1 Eurosta solidaginis | reverse complement strand
GACAAACATAAATAAAATGCATTACCGCGTGAAACTAACAACGAAAAAAGCATACAATTTTACATAGAAATTTACATAGAAGTGTAGATAGTAACGGCTTGCTAAATTATTTCAAATTTCCCAATTTCAGTCACAGTGTGGAAGCGACAGAATTTGTGATTGCACCGCCAGTGGCATCTATAAATTTTGAGTGTGTGGTTAGGGTCTAACAGACAGTTATAATCGTGTATATATGTATTTACAAAAAATTAAATAAATACTGCAATACTTGCACACAAGTAATTACATATGCGTTATTCGAAAAATGCTTAATCATAAAATTTTCGTTAGTTTCATGAAACTTTAAAAAAATTTTATTTTATTCCAGATAAATATTGAATGAAGAGAAAACATTGCTTACTCCCAATGCTCATAATAAGATGTGTTTAAATATATAATTAAGTATAACAACATGACGAGTTGGGTAACAACACCAGTAGGGTATCCTAGTCCTTTCATAGACCGATAACAGTAGTTTGGGATATTCAAAAGATTTTAGCCGGTAAACTCTGACGAATTAAGGTACGTCAAACTAATCATTATGACAACGGCCTTGTAAAAACTTATCTAATCAGAGTTGATAAGGAAAGCATTCCATTTGGAATAATAATAAATTGTGCAGGCTCGAGGATATACCTATCTGTGTATTAAAAATAATGAAAACACTATGACAAATCAACAAATGGGTTTTGTCTAATAACTTATCGCTCAATCGAAAGAAGTCTCAAGTTGTTATCGCAAGAAATCCAATAGTCATATCAACCTTTCCTGAAATTTTAATTGGGGGCGTGGGTATAACTATGTCCACAGTTCTAAGAACTTGGGTATAGTTTCAACAGGACATTATCGCGGCATAATCACATAAACATAGTCGTAGGTAAACTTGATTGCATGCTTTCCGCTATTTGTTCCTCAAAACACCTCACTCCTCAGTGAATTCGACTTTAACTAGCCAAAACATAAATATATTTTGGCGAATATTAGCATCACTATGATGTTAGTAAATACCAAACAACAAAATAAAAAGCAAGCAGCCATACTATGTACATGTACACTTTAAAGCAAGCAGCCACACTTATGTACAAGGCAACGAAGAATGTTCCACACACATAAACATCACCTTGAAACAACAGAGATTGTCTCACAAGCACATATGTAGTCAACAGCTAAGAGCAGAAATTGTTACTCACACATACACACGCATATAGCTAAATAACCAAGTATGAGATACAAATGTTCCAGATTGCATGTTCATGAAAAGTCTAGACCTTTGGGCGATATATGCGAACGAGGTAAAATAGAGTAGAAAAGTAGCGCAAGCTGAGGAATAACTACAAATTAGTTTAATTTTAACACGCAATTTGCGAAGAACGCGATTATTGTAATTGATCTACTCCCAGAGTAGTCTTAATAAAGACCATTTCGGCATGCTGAATATTGGAGTTATTTATTCGACAATTCAGAGATCCGAACGATATTAGAAGGTGCAAAATAAACAGGAATTTGTATAAAAGAGTAACGGCCACGAAATCTGTAAGAAACTCGCAATTTATCCCAGCCAAATACAAGATAACGACGTCTGAAAGACAAAACAAAAATTGTATCATTATTCCCTTTTACATAACAGAATAATTATTCCTTTCTTACTCCTCTTTTCATCCATGGATTATATTCATTGGACTTCAACACTCGGAAGAAAGCATTCCGCAATTCTTTGCATTGCTTTGGCTTTTCAATATTATCATTCACATTTTGTTATTCATAAAAAAAATGCGAAATGGAAAAAGAAATAACGACTAAAAAAATTGTTTCGTTATTCCAAGCAAAGAAATAAAGGCTGCCATCCAAAAGTGTTAGTCCAGGAATGGGACTACATGGATTGAATTCCGTGGGTGATTGCTTTCCTTAACAACTCTGTGAATAAATCACTCGCCTTAAAGGCGTTTACCCTTATTTTTGGACCGATGAATCTATTCCAAAATGTACGCATACATTGTCCAGAAACTTGACCGCATAATCCTTCTGTAATACTTAGCCACAAAATTTCAATCGAAAAATTTTGAATGAACTTATTTAAACCCTTTATCCTCCGCCTTTTCCCCTGATGCTAACCTCGTTTTCATTTGGTTTACGTACACTTACTTAGTATTTCTATTTTTGTGTAGTTGCACTTAGATATTTCTCTTTCCTCCGCTCCTGCTTATCCATATTTTCTTTACCTTTGTCTCATCTTATTTTGAGCTGGTTTATGTACACTCTCAGAGTGTTTTTTTTTCTGATTGCATCTATATCAACCCATCAGTTCAGTACTATTAAGTACAGAATGAATTGTTGATTTTCTTTATCTTGAGTTAAATGTTACCACTTCAAAGGTATAGTTTATTAGATAATTTTCAATAAGTCATCAATTTGATGGATGGATATCATTGGCCAAAGGCAATAATATAACATTAGCTGCCTCCCGAATAGTGACTGCCTATTACGCTAACTGACTTAGCTATCCGGTTGGTAGATAAGTTAGATGAGGTTGAACGTGCCGGCGTTGATAGCCTGCATAACCGCTCTACTTTTTCGAGGTGGGTTCTTTTTTGTGCATCTGTTCACCAAATAAGGACTCCATAGTAAAGGATATGTTTTACAATCGTCGTAAATATCCAATTAGAGAGAGAGGGCGATAAACACCACGTGCACCGAGAGTTCTTTTACATGCATAAAGTGCCGTTGAGGCCTTCTTCCTTCTACCCTTTACGTTGAGCTTCCGCGACAACTTACTATCTAGAATGATTCCTATATATTTTGTACAAGGTTACTCCTGTAGGGTCACCTCTCCGAGCACTAACAGATAACATACTATTGATAGAGAGAACCTACTATGCTTTTAGACCTGGTTGATGTGAAACGAGCCTGGTAGTGCCTTTCACCATTCGAATCAGCAAGGTGGTACAATGGAGTTAAGATAATATCTCAACAGCATAGGCGTTTATGACCAACTGCTTTTCCGCCATTTTTCTTCCATCTATTGATTGTCCTTCTTCCATTCGATGTTCACATATGCAAGATCATTTATATATAAATTTTGCTGCTCTTACCATTTCTCCGATGCGCGCTGATCCTGAGAAACCCTTTCTCTCGGCATGACCTCTCCTCAAGGATTCAGGAAAGTTCGCTCTTCGCCACTTTATCGCATTTGAGATTAATTCTTTGTACCCACAGAACTATTGAGATACGCTGTCCAATCTGAAATATTCTTTCTCACATCTACGTCCTCGTTGCTCCATATCTTAGCGCTCCCGAAGACTTTTCATACTTCGCTCACTTTTAACATGCTATGGTTGCTTTCCCGGGGCTTCTTTGCTTAGGCACATATAAATATAGCCTGAACCCCTAGAATTTGTTCGGTGGGCCGTGAATGGTGCAGAATTTCAGAATACTTTATGCGTTTGGGGATTTTGAACAGCACGCGCTATGCATTTCCAGATCGCGATATTTTGCATGCTATTACGTTTAATCGATTGTACCATCTGCTGAATAGAAAGATATAAGCATTTTAGTTGATCTCTTCTGCAACATTCTGATAATGAAGCTTAAAATATTAATATCTACTTTGCAATACTTACATGCCTGTAGGGATTTCTGCTGTACTTGAACGCCACAGCAAGGGGCTGCTTCATTACGTCACTCATACTCGCAAGAACAGCAGGTGTCTCAGCGTTACCGCCTACTACGAGAAAGTCATAGTCTGGTTGTTATTACAATCTTTTTTGTCACCCACTATAATTTCGTGCTTTATTTTCATGGCAAGTCGCCATAAACCGCCTCCCCCTTTCTTCAATCTTACTCGCAGCTTTTGAGGTTGTTGCTTACTCGCTACTAAGAACCTCTTCCTTTCAGTTTTGGACCTAAATGTCTTGTCGATCTAGCTAGCCTGCCTCAAGTCCCAAGCAAATGTATCGTCTTTAGCAGGTAACTTCTGATTCACTCTCGCAGAAGCTTCTTTCCCTTCGACTGGTTGGAGTATCCAGGGTCTCACGAGCAGAAGTTTTTGTCAGCACACTATCTTCTACCTATTTCTCTCACTTCTACTGACAAACGGAAATAAGGACAAACGGGCGGATGTATGTGGTGGCTTAATCAATTCAGGTCGTCCTTATACTCATTTCGATATATGCACTATTGATGGGTATGTCTTTTCTCTTTCAAGTACTTGCAATTTTAGGGCAGCGTACCAAACTAAGTTTGCAATTTCATGCTCATGAAAGGTTTAATAAAAATTCCAAATAAAAAAATGTAACCAACACAAATAGGTCATGCGACTGCTCTCCCTTTTGCAACAGCAGAAAAGTTCTAAATCTCCACTGTGTAGCGCAGTCCAATAACGATTGCAACATGCAACATTCAGCAAAATGTTCTTGCTTTTTCTGATGCCACATACGTATGTGCATTGTATTTGTTGAGTGCATGGCTAAAGGTGTTATGTCGCACTTTTGAACTTTTGCTGTTTTACGCTTAAATGGATAGTTACTATATACTATCTAGGGATTACTAAATCTGATAACGCTTGCTTCCATGCAAATTTTTTAAAAGTCTTCAGGGTAAATGAGTTTGTGTTCAAATTTAATTCTTTAAATTCAGTTTTTTCAAAATTTTAATTTTGAAATATAACAGCTTTTTGAATGCACTCTTTCACTTATGTGGGTTTGTATGGCAGAATATATGAACGATGCAATCAATACTTTGTCCTACAAGCCTCTATTTTGCACGAAAATATTAATCTGGAATTTTTACTTTAGGAAGTGTAGCATGTGCTTACAAATATTTTTAAATAAAAATTAATGTATTTCGCGTGTTATCAAATATTTTTTTGCTAATACAAGCAGTTTTCTGATATTCGTGTACAAATGTTCTACCATACATACAATATGTGCATTCTGCTTCGATTCGAGATACTTTTCATAACAAATACATATACATACGTACATGTATATAAACTTCAAAAATTTTACTGTAAGTATAAAATGTATGTGAAGGTTAGTCCATACATTTACACTGTCAAAAAACCTTCACATGCGCGTACATACTTACACACTTCATTCTCGTTGGTTTATGATAATTATAAAAATATAACATAGCTACAAACGTACCTCATTATAGCCATTAAATTTCGCTTTGCTGCCAGAGGAGTTTTGGCACCATGGATATCAAGTCTGTTTCACTTATCAACTCTAACTAAAAAAGTGCCTAGCTTTAAATCAGTAACTAGGTCCAAAAAAGTACTCGTTTCTAAAAACTACACGGTTTCGAAGAAGTACATAGCTTTGAAAAACTACTCGGTGTAAATAACTACACGGATCCGAAGAATTTTCTGATTTTGAAAAAAACCCGCTACTAAAAAAGCACCTTGTTCTAAATAGACCTGGAACCGAATTACTCTGTTGTTAAGGATACCAAGTACTAAAAAATTATCTAGTTAGCTCTAAACTAATACACAGATCAGAAAAAAGACCCGGTCCAGACAAAAAAATCCGGTTATAAAGAAACTTCCGGATCTGCAAAGGTATTCGTCCCAGTAAAGATAGTAACAGAAGCCGAAAAACTACGCAGTCCCCAAAAAGGACACGGTTATTAAAAAGTAGCCGAATCCAAAATTCCCGGTATCCGCTACCTTTTCCTTAAGAAATAAGTTGTTCTGAAAAAGGTGTTTCATTCTTATATAAGCACGCCGTTAACTTAGTTCAATGGTATGAAAACACAAAAAACACGCTTTTTGTTATAATAAAAAAAGTTAAGATTAGGTTAGGTTGAACTGGCCGGTCCACAAAAATTGTAAAATCCTATTAAAAACAAGGACCTATGTTATTAACCTAAATAACTTTTTTTGGCAAATACTAGAAGGCAGGGTTAGGAGCCTACAGTCCACTCCTTTTAATGATAAGAGTAAAATTATAAGTCTAAGGTTGTAAGACCTTGCACGTGAAATTCGATGCTTAACAGGCCGGAGATTGGTCGTTCATCAGACAAATAAATAGACTGAAAAAGCGTATAAATTTCTAAAAACGTGAGGCGTAGTATAACCTGATTAAGGTTCAGTTGATCTTGCTTATACATACATATTAGAAAATATCATTTGTAAAGATATGAGCGGTTGACTATCAATAGAAATTTGAAGCGACACACGCTTTTATTTATATGTCTGATCAACGCCCTAGGACCTACCTAAGTATTTTCTAGCTTTTGTATTAATAGCCGTGTTTTTTACACGTTTATACGTCTACGGTTGCGGGTAAAAAAACGCTTATCCTCACTTAGATAATGTTTAGGAAATCCATCTAGCGGTAGTGGTTAAATAACTAGCTACAGAACATGTTGGCCATAGTGTCTAACCTATAGCTGAATCGGTTGCAGTGAATAGTGGACACACACCATTTGTAGAGGTAATACATAGAGGTAGTGTATAGGGGAAACATAGACACATATTTCAGTTGCATCTGAGTATAGTGCGTATTGAAATTTAGGAGTACTAGTTTTCTGCGCAACAATTTCAGAAATGTAGGTAGAGTTTAACTCTTAGCAGTCCATATAAAGTTTAAGCTTATATGTATATACATGTAAAAATAAGTAAGGAAGGTTAAGTTCGGGTGTAACCGAACATTACATACTCAGTTGAGAGCTATGGTGACAACATAAGGGAAAATAACCATGTAGGAAAATGAACCGAGGGAAACCCAGGAATGTGTTTGTATGACATGTGTATCAAATGAAAGGCATTAAAGAGTATTTTATGAGGGAGTGGGCCATAGTTCTATAGGTGGACGCCATTTAAGGATATAGCCATAAAGGTGGATCAGGGTTGACTCTAGAATGCGTTTGTACGATGTGGGTATCAAATGAAAGGTGTTAATGAGTATTTTAAAAGGGAGTAATCCTTAGTTCCATAGGTGGTCGCCTTTTCGAGATATCGCCGCAAAGGTGGACCAGGGGTGACTCTAGAATGAGTTTGTACGATATGGGTATCAGATTAAAGGTATTAATGGGAGTTTTAAAAGGGAGTGGTGGTAGTTGTATATGTGAAGTCGTTTTCCAGATATCGACCAAAATGTGGACCAGGGTGACCCAAGAACATCATCTGTTGGATACCGCTAATTTATTTATATATGTAATACCATGCCAAGATTTTAAGGGTTTTTTATTTCACCCTGCAGAACTTTTTCATTTTCTTCTACTTAATATGGTAGGTGTCACAACCATTTTACAAAGTTTTTTCTAAAGTTATATTTCGCGTCAATAAACCAATCCAATTACCATGTTTCATCCCTTTTTTCGTATTTGGTATAGAATTATGGCATCGTTTTCGTAATTTTCGATATCGAAAAAGTGGGCGTGGTCATAGTCGTATTTCGTTCATTTTTCATACCAAGATAAAGTGAGTTCAAGTAAGCACGTGAACTAAGTTCATTAAAGATATGTCGATTTTTGCTCAAGTTATCGTGTTAATAACGGCCATGCGGAAGGACAGACGGACGACTGTGTATAAAAACTGGGCGTGGCATCAACCTATTTCGCCCATTTTCACAGAAAACAGTTAGCGTCATAAAATCTATGCCCCTACCAAATTTCAAAAGGATTGGTTAATTTTTGTTCGACTTATGGCGTTAAAAGTATCCTAGACAAATTAAATGAAAAAGGGCGGAGCCACGCCCATTTTGAAATTTTCTTTTATTTTTGTATTTTGTTGCACCATATCATTACTGGAGTTGAATGTTGACATAATTTGCTTATATACTGTAAAGATATTAAATTTTTTGTTAAAATTTTACTTTAAAAAAAAATGGTAATCCTTCTCCGATTTTGCTAATTTTTATTAAGCGTACATATAGTAATAGGAGTAACGTTCCTGCCAAATTTCATCATGATATCTTCAACGACTGCCAAATTACAGCTTGCGAAACTCTTAAATTACCTTCTTTTAAAAGTGGGCGGTGCCACGCCCATTGTCTAAAATTTTACTAATTTTCTATTCTGCGTCATAAGTTCAACTCATCTACCAAGTTTCGTCGCTTTATCTGTCTTTTGTAATGAATTATCGCACTTTTTAGGTTTTTCGAAATTTTCGATATCAAAAAAGTGGGCGTGATTATAGTCCGATATCGTTCATTTTAAATAGCAATCTGAGATGAGTGCTCAGGAACCTACATACCAAATTTCATCAAGATACCTCAAAATTTACACAAGTTATCGTGTTAACGGACGGACGGACGGACGGACATGGCTCAATCAAATTTTTTTTCGATCCTGATTATTTTGATATATGGAAGTCTATATCTATCTCGATTCCTTTATATATGTACAACCAACCGTTATCCAATCAAACTTAATATACTCTGTGAGCTCTGCTCAACTGAGTATAAAAAACAAAGCTATTATTACTTAACGTAAGTATTATTTTCAATAAAACGTTTAACTTAAATTTTTTAAAATTATTTTATTTGAAATATAGTTTAAACACTCGCAGCAGTACTGAAACCGTATTAGGAGAGAAGGCTGCACAAAATATAAGAAAAAATACAAGAGAATAAAGTAGTATCATAATAATAATAGATAGATAATAATATCTTGTTTACTGTATTCACCCGAAATCTGAAAGAGATTACCAGGCCGTAGAGAGAAAATCCGGGCCCGGGACTAAATAATTTACGGACCCCATATAAAAAATCTATTAATACGTTTGATTAATTTGAATTAGTGACGTCTCATTCATGAATCACTATTGATGGAGTACATCCCAAAACAATTTTCCAACATCAACTAAATGATTTTTGGACTAAGAGCTGAAAATAAAATTAACACAGAATATTTATTATTTATACTGTTTTATTGTAACGTAGAAATAAAATTCTCTTTAACAGCCACATATTTTTTAAAATAATCTTTTCTAGTTATTTGGTAATATTTTAGTACATTTCTGGTAAATATAATTATGATTATAAATTTTAATTATTCAATATAAAAGGTTCGAATATCAAAGAGCGGCTTTTCTTGCTTTCGTTCGCTGTAAAATTTTTTATAATAATATCGAAATTTAACTGTCTTGCCAAAAACGGATTCAAAACAGAGCGTGGCAAGTCCTGTAACTAGCTCTTGAGATGAACACGATCTATGAAAGTTTTTGATTCTTGCAAGGACGCTGAAAGAACGTTCTGCACTAGCTACAGTGACAGGTATAGTGCAAAAGAAACGTAAAGCAACATAAAATGTTGGCGAAAATTGTATACAGATTTTGAACATAGATGGCATTTAGCAATTCCAATGGTGACAGACCTTTATCAAAATTTGCTTCGTAAATGTGTTTCAAGTGAATTATTTCGCATTCTTAGCTTCGATAAACGTCCGACTTGTATTTTTCAACAAATTTTGCTGCACTCGCCGAACCGTAGTTTCATCCATGTCTTCAAATTGCCACAAAAAGAAAACGTTTCGTTCAAATTTCTCACAGTTGCAAATCGTTCAGTATTGCCAGTGATTACCGAATCAATGATCACCAAAAACGTATTGTTTTTAAAATCAGACTGTGGATCGTCCGTAATCATCTCATTTCCATTATCTTCAAAACGTCTTTTGGGTTTTCTCTTTCGAATGTCCGGAGACTTTGGCGAGATGTTCAAAGCAACTGTTTTACGTTCGTTTAAAATAGTTTCCCATTGGTTCTTAATCAACTTCAAATCAGCTAATAAGGCATCTAGATGTCGGGGTGTCCCCCATAAATTGAGAAAACAACAACTCAGAAACACTTTTTTTCAGAAAACATTAGTCAGAAACCTTCTTTCAGAAAGACAAAATTCAGAAGTCAATTCTCAAAAGTCAAATTTCAGAAGTCAAAATTCAGAAAGTACTCAGACGAAAAAAAAACATGAAAATTTTCTCAAAATTCAGAAGCGTTCATTTATTTGGAAGAAATTATGTATAAAGAAAAAGTAGTAAGATCTAAAATTTTAAATTGTGTGCAACAGCAAGCATGTAATTAATTAAATCTTTTCGCGTTTATCTTTTTCAAATGGACTCACAATATTAAAAAAACGAAGTCTTTATATTTTATCTTGAGTTTCCGATATGGCTCGCCTCCAGCTGAAAATTGCTGCAGTTTTGTTTCTGTTATTGCATGAACATGCAATGCATGTTCGTTTTTTATTTTATTTATGAAATTAAATATGTTAGCGTGTCTCCAAACGCACTTCGAATGACATTGTGCCACTTTCGATATAATTATTTGTACGGATTTCACCCTAATTTGGTGATATTATACATGTTCCATAATTCGATTGGATATAACGTCTTCTTTCGAAGTCGCTGTGTTCCAGGCTGAAAAGAACTTCAGAAGCCAAAATTCAGAAAGTAATCAGAAAGCAAAAAAAAACATTAAATTTTGGACAAAATTTGATTTCTGAATTTTTGTTTCTAAATTTGGACTTCTGAATTTTCGTTTTCTGAAAAAATGTGTTTCCGAGTTTCTGTCTCCTGAATTTATGGGGGGAACCAGATATCGGACCTCAACATCTATGGTGGCGTCTCTAGCTTGGAGTACGACGTTTCTTTCATTAATTGTAGTCAGTATTTTGAACCAAATTGAGGACAGCAAAATACATTCGAACTTTTCGAATGCCTGTAATATCTCCGTACGCTTGTGCAGTCAAATTGAGCTTAAGTAATGCGTTTAGTGCTTGTGTTAATCCTGGAACATGGTTTGCGAATAGTCTGATAGCCTTAATTCTAGCCGACCACCTAGTGTCTGAAAGACTGTGCAGATAGCTCGGTACATTTTGAGGAAGTCCCATTGTTGTAGACTGCTTCTAAAAATAGTAAAACATTTTTTACAACTTCGAAGAAAGTAATTATAGCTGTACAACGTTCTGCAGCATCAACACCACATAAATTCAGACTGTGGGTTGCACAAGGCGAGTAATCTTTTAATTGGATTTCATGTTTACCTAGAGTATGGAAAATTAAATCAGCGATTTCCTGACCAGTTTTTTGGTTACAATCCACGAAGGCCAAAAACCGTTCTTGAATTGTAAAATTTGTTGCTTTCGAATTGAAATGGAGGTAGCGCAAAATGAACGTAGTCTGTTCAACGTGACCAACATCAGGCGTAGCATCAACGATAATAGCAAAATACTTGGCTTTTTTGCGTTGATCTAATATAGTTTCCCTCACGTCTTTTGCGCAAATTTCTACAAAACCCTTTTGAATGTCTGGGGAAAGATATTGAACTTGTAAAACTTTGTGCTGCTGTTTTGAAATCCCAACTTTCCCCAAATGATCTCTAAGTATCGGATCATAATGGCTTATGAGTTCTAAAATGCCCAAAAAATGTCCATTGTTTCGTTCATCAAGATATGTATATACTTTCGCCTCTGAAAGCTAAGACTCTTTCACCCAAAAATAAAATAGTGTCCAAAATTCTATATAAAATTTCTTTCCACTTTTGAGTTTCAGTGATTAGCTGGTCATTGATAAGTGTGTCAATTTTAGCCTCCTTTTGAATTAGATTTTGTAAAGATTGAATAATGTGATCTTGAGTATTTTCGTATGATGGCAGTTTATCGCATAGCTTCTTCCTACCTGCAATTTCGAATATCCGCCAAGACAACAAATTTCAGGTCGATTTAAAGTATTGGTGCTTAACAGACGACATGGTAGGCAATAAAAAGCATTGCTACTGGCACTTCACACTAACCAGTCACGCTCCACTTTGTCTCCATTTGGCAAGATTGTGTTTAACAACGAGGTAGGAAATGCCTCGTCATGACAATCACGTGGAAAAATAACAAGACACTTTTGATGACCTCGACGAATTATTTCGTTGACTTCTTCAGATCGCAAAAACTGATTATTCACGGTACCGATATCGAAGTTGTTTAAATAATCTGGACTTTGATACAGAGTTGGTGGTATTGTTGGAAGAACTTTGAAGATGAAGCTTCATCAGTGTTACCGCGAAAACTTTACGATTTCGGATTCATGTAAAAATACATTTTTGTTTGATGTTTTTATTTCTCCTCACTGTTCGAAGGCCCAGGCAAAAAATCATTATCAATAATCGAATCGGATGCGGAACCTGAATGGTTTTGAGCCAGCTGCCAAATAAAATATTTGTTCTTAAATTTTAAGGAAAAGGACTTTTCTAATTATTTTTCACACTTCACTATAATATTAAAACGAAATGCAGATATTCGTTGCTTTTGAAATTCGGCTTAAAAATTGCATATGGAACCACTAAAGGCTCCTGAATTAAAAAAAATGTCTTAGTACCTCTAAATCGTGGGCCCCCACAGAAACCCGGGGCCCCGGGGGAATCCCCCACTCCCCCACCTCTCGTCGCACCTGGATATTACTACTTACGTTAAAATATTCAAAGAACAATTTCTTGTGAAAACAACTTTATTAAGCGTAGGATATACAAATAAATATGACAGAGAAAATTGAAAAAGTAAGTTACTGCAGACATTGAACGTAAGATGAAAAAGAAAAAAAAATATTATTATGTAGCCAAGCATTTACTTTCCACTTGGACATGCAACACATGCCTCAAAAACAACTATTACCATGTCTGAGCATAAATGGACTTCGTACAGAAGCTATCCTTGTTGTTGGACGTTGATGTGGCCGGACAACACTTGAAAGTGTCTACTAGATTGACCATAATAGTTTTTTGCTGCTACTAAAAAGAAAAAATCCAACACCATTTTTATGTAGCGCATAAATATAAAGCACATACATACATACATAACACACACATACATTCATATATGTACAAGCAATAACTACAATCAAGCTTATGCTCCACAACGTCAGAGAAATTCTGAAAGCTGCCAGCATTTGCACCACTTATCTTTGTGGCTGACAAAGAAAGGAAAAGTGAAAGAGAGGGCAACAAAAATTCAATTTCTTACAGATTGAAACATAAAAATAAAACAAAAAAATAAATAACTGTATACAAAAGAAAACTAAAAATAGAATCTACAAAATGTTCGTTCAAGTATTTCACTTAGCGAAATGTCCTTTGCGCAATGATAACATTTAATAAGTATAAATTGTGGAAAAAGGTGCTTCAAACTGGATAATTATAACAATATTTTATCAAATATTTGTTTTTGATGGGGATGTCTCACCTTTCACACACCGGTGTCATCCCAAACGTCGACTCATAAGTGCTTGCAGCCTCCCCGCCCTTGTCTTCCCCTCTATATCCTAATTCCACTTCCTGTAGTAGATTCGGTAGCGCTATCCTCTTTCATTCAGGCCAAACATTCTCATGGAGCATGGACTATTTATTATTTATCCCAAGACCGACCATGTTATGCGTACTGTGCTCTGAGTGTTATGCATACTGTGCTCATGGGATGAGTGGTACTTCGTTAGAGCATCTTATAACGGTGAGCTCGAGATATCTGACGCCCTGTGGTTGTAATTAGTCTTACTGGGATATTGAGGGCTATGCCTCAGCTGACCTACTTTCCCCTATACTTGTCACACATTTATGAGTATAAATAAAAATTTAAGTAACAAAATAGGGGCTGAGCTGTTCTCAAAAGTTGATGCGAAGATGATGGGTATCCGTAAGATCAATCTTCAGCACTCTAAGGTTGCTTCAGCTAATTTGTTACTCTGCGTTGAACAAGGTAGAGGTGTCCAGAGGTGTCCTGTGCTTGTTAAAAAAGATATTGAATATTTTATTCTATCTAATTACAGCAATGATGATGTGGCTGCAGTCTGAATTGAGCGAGGTAGCAATAATTTGTGGGTGGTCTCAGCGTATATGCCCCACGAGGATGTAGCGGGACCACCACATGCTATACTGGGTGAAATCACTGCTGAAGCAAGGCGCAAAGATGATGGCGTGACAGTGGTGTCAATGCCAACTCCCAGTACACTACCTGGGTTAGCTCGAATTAGAATACGAGAGGTGAGTCTTCATTTACTTTGATTGTAGAGCAAGGAATTTGTGTTTTTAACAGTGGGAATTACCCGACTTTTGTTACAGCACTAGGGGTCCTGTACCTCACCCTAGTAAGTAGGGAACTGGTAGATCGAATAATGGGTTGGAAGGTTTTCAATGTACACTCCTCTGGTCATTGGTATATTCAGTTCTCTTTGAACGAATAACGTCCTGGTAAAGTATCTAACTATGCGCTAACTGGGACGTGTATTGTAGGAGGCTGAGGGAGCTATTGCACGCGGCGCCTGCCATAAGTTCGTACTTGGCAAAAACTGAGGTAGACGTTCTAGTTGAAATCTTCACCTCTTGCTCTCCTTAGAGAATCCAGTAGACGGATCTTCAATAGAGCCAGAAGGAGTAAACTACCATCGAACTGGGAGCTCTATAAGGTAAGTCTGAGGATCTATAAACACGGAATAAGGATTACCAAGCGAGATCCGTGCAGAAGCCTCTGCAAACACGTGAAATATTGCAATGAATCCGCGAGGCTTTGGAATATACTCTCAAAGAACCACGTCTCTTTAGAGTATCTGCGGGATCATATGGGAGGTTGGTCGGTGAGGAATTTCTGCTATTTCCCTATGAGAAAATCGAAATGCTTGGGCTATCGATTCGCTCAAGCCCTATAAGCCTTCCTGTGCACTTCAAAGTGCTCTAGAGATTTCCTGCCGCTGATTGACCATCATTTACACTAACTGCCTTGGGCTTGGCTATATTTCGAAGTCTTGGAACACTGTTAAGATTATTTTTATTCCAAGGACGGCAGAAGCTCTCATGTATCACCAAAATATTTCAAGCAGATCAATATCTCGTCGATTCTTCTTAAAACGTTCGAGCGCATGAATTAATCTGTACATACGGGAAAGTATTCCTCGGGGGTAACTGTTGGCTTCGCACCATACCTATTGTTATGGCCATAATCATAGACAAATTCCTGTGCAACCTGTGCGATGGTCTGCGGGGACACCTATACACTGTGGCTAGGTAGGCTGAATAATGTGGACTAGCGGTCAACCAGGGAAAAACGGAACTGGCCCTTTGCAGTTCCAAGTAATGTAATTTGAAACAAAACATTTAAAGTAGCGCTTTATACTTTCATACAACCTCCTTCTGTAATACACCCAGCCGATTTTTATTCGGGAATTGCTGAGTATAATTTTCGTGTTTTCCTTGGTAACTGTCACATAGGTCTCCCCTATTCTCTTTCGTTAGGTACTCTAACATTTACATTTACCACTTCCGTATCTATAAGGGCACCGGATTGCTTCGATTATCTGCTCTTTTCTGGCGAGGGAGTCCAGATTGCGAATCTCAACTAAAGAGGACTTCACGTGGTCGCCTCTAACTAACTGAACTTGGACTGAGCTGGCTTTTGGTTTCATCATCTCTAGGTTTTATTTTGCTTCGGAGGCTCTTCAGAACGTCAGAGTAGCTGTTTCCATCTGTGTGTTTGATCAGGACTTCTCGTGTGTTTAGCTTCGTTTTAAAGCGCCTCTTTGACTTTATTGCTGTTTCTTATTTATTCTCCATTTGAAAATGGCAAGGCTTGGTATAGAAAAAAAATATTAAAAGGTGCACTACAAAGAATTTTAACGGAAAAAGATGCAGCAAAACAGAGAATCCAATTTCTTTGTTGAAAAATTGCTCACACATATGTATTTTACAAAATGTCTCTTATTCCGATTGGATTCAAGCTGTTTTCATCAAATTTAAAGCTTAAATATTTACTTGGCAGCCGTATTTGTTTACCTTGTTCGCACTTTATAGGCAAAACAACAACACATTCTCAATTCAATAAACATGTGCCAATGTATAAAAAACAGCGAGCGGTCAATTGACCCTAACGAAAACAGCAGGTGTTTAAGAACAAGTACGTATTTGACCCGTCAAGTGCTAGAAGTAATTCAACAAAACATGAAATTATGACAACAGTTTTGCGAGACAGCTGCTGCATGTCATGTTGGCAGTTGGTTCAACAAAAAAAGAAAACAAGTAAGGACGGGACTTCATAGCTGTCATGAATGGGGCTGAACAATAATCTTATCCCATTCGTAATCTCCAAATAATGCGCTGTATAAGATAATAAATATATAGTGAACAGGTGTACATAGCTAAACGATTTTAAGATAAATATAAAAAATGGCAAAAAACCCCCTTATCTGAACGATCGGTTGCAGGAGATATATATTTTATATAGCTCCGATCGAAATGATTTTTACAGAAAATCTTCTATTTCACGTTTTTATATTAGAAACTAAGGGAGAAATGGCCAAAAATCTTTCTATCTGAATGATCTGAATGATGATTGTATGGGATAGGTATATACTATATATGCATATAGCTCCGATCAAAGTGATTTTTTCAGGAAATCTTCTATGATATATTAGAATAAATATCACCAAGTTTAACGTTTTTATATTGGAAATTAAGGGAAAATTGCCAAAAATCTTTCTATCTGAACGATCGGTTGTATGGGATATATACTATATATAGCTCCGATCAAAGTGATTTTTTCAGAAATCTTCTATGATATATTAAAATATATATCACCGAGTTTCACGTTTATACTTTCTAAATTAAAGGAGAAATGGCAAAAAATCTTTCTATCTGAACGATCGGTTGTATGGGATATAACTATATATAGCTCCGATCAAAGTGATTTTTTCAGGATATCTTCTATGATATATTAGAATATATATCACCAAGTTTCACGTTTATACTTTCCAAATTGCGGCAGGAATGACCAAAATCGTCTTTTCTGAACGATCGGTTGTATGGGAGATATATATTATAGTGGTCCGATCCTACAGGATCCGACAAATGTCTAATATAATACAAAAATACATCCTTGTGCCAAATTTCATTGAGATATCTCAAAGTTTGAGGGACTATTTTGCGTTCAAACAGACAAACGGACGGACGGACAGACGGACATGGCTATATCAGCTCAGTTCGTCGCCCTGATCAATTCGGTATACTTAATGGTGAGTCTATCTTCTATATTTCTCATCGTTACAAACATCGGACCAAAGTTAAAATACCATTTCATGTTCATGAAAGGTATAATAAACAAATAAGAAAGTGGTTATTTGGGTGAAAACAAAATATACTTAGCTGTGAGCTCTAACGCTTTTACTATCGAGAATTTCAAAGAGAAATTTCGCTAACATTAAACAACGAGACAACTTAATCAAACTACAGTTTTTTTTATTGATATATGTAAGAGAAAATTTACAAAGCTTATAAACCGCGATGGTTATTAGGACATGTTCTGAATGTCACTTCTTAATCAGATAGCTAAGCTAAGCGAGATTTGCTCATTTTGTTTTATACAATCTTTTTCAAACTATTTCTTTGATTGTTTATATTCTGCTACATCTTAATGCTTTTATATAAAGGAAGTGTTTCAAAATTTAGGCCTCCTTTTACTTTCCCTTTTAAAGCATTGTTTCAGTGCTCATAACTATATTGTAACGAATGTTAGCAGCACTGAGAAATGCTGTCGTCTCTAAGCCGATGCTAAGCAGTGACGTGAATTCACATCCATAGATCAATCATTATGTATCTACATAAACGAAACAATAATTGCGTCTACACATATGTACCATGTACGTATACGAGCAGCGGAGAGTCAATACACAAACACATGCATATATCTGAGATACTCCTGAAAGTATGCAATGAGAAAAACTATAAAATTATGCAATTGTAGTTACAGCTGAGAAGTTTGAGAGCTGCTGGACTAGTATATTCTGGAAGCGCCTAGAAGATGCGAACGTTGAAATCCGAGAGTATAAAAGCGGCAATTGTAGAGGCGCTGGAATTCAGTTTGATTTGAGATTTCGATTAAGACACTATCTAGCGAGCAAGAGCAGTATTATTTTGAATAGTAGAGTTTCATTTGAGCTATCAATCAGTTTGGTTATTAAGCAAGCTATTCGTTGCACAGTTTGAGCGTTATTGTGAAGTACCTTAATAAAGGCCATTTTGCATTATTACATATTGGAGTTATTTATTCAACAGTTTAGTGATTCGAACTCAGCAGAGAATTGAAATAAGAGGATTTGCAGCAAATTCGTTACAATATGTTTCTTGCTCTATGGAAAGACCCTTAAAAATTTATCGCAAAGTTGCCAACCCCCTTCTCGGTCGATAATGATGTTCTCCTCGGTAATTGATCCGTTAAGCAGGGCCGCAGAGAGCCGAGCTGGGCCCCTGGGGTAGTTCGCGTTCACGGGCCCCCTAAAAAATAAACTCAGTCCAGTAAAAAATAACGTAACATACATACATTTTCAATTCACATTTCCATTTTATTTCATATGAAATAAGGTTTACTGGAGCGCTTATATAAATGAAATGTTAGATTTCATTGTTTGATTGCTTACATTAACTTTTTCTAAATATGTACATTTTAAGAGCTTGAATCAGCCAAGGAAAACCGTCCGTGCATTTTTATCTGCGAATATGGAAATTACCGATTCAAAACTAATGCTGCGAGCAAAGCTGGACTCCAACGCCAATGTTCCAAGGCTTTTAAGCGATTTTGGCTCATAGTAGAACGTAAAGAATTTTTCACGCGAGACAATAGACTAAAAGAACACTCCCCTTCAGCCACACTGACTAGAAGTGTGCAAAATATTCTTAATGCTATGCAGATGTTAGGAAATAATACTTCCATCTTCAAGTCATGAAATTTGTTCAGAAGTTGAAATGGTGGCAGTGAATCACATCCCAAATTTGCTAAGTGGATGGCTTTGAGATGAATGATTTTATCTATCAGATCCGTAGAAATATCGATGTCATAAATCGTGCAGAATGCCGCTGCCTTTTCTCTGAGCTCTTCTTCCGTCAGATCCTGAAACTTCCACAAAAACTAAATTTAAGCGCAATGTCATTTACGGCTTCGAAACGTCTTGTCATGTTACCAATCAAGCAGCCCAAAAGAACGTAAAAAACTTGCTGTTTGAATTGAATTTCGGAATCACACTCAGGTGATTCGCCAGGTAATTCATCTAACTGGCGCTTTCATATCTTCCTTCTTTTATCTGCGAAGGTATTCACAACTCCTATACTCCCTGCCATAACCTTATATTATTGAAGTATGATCAACCATAGATCCCTGGACTTCTTCAACTCATCAATGACCTATGTAAGCTTATCCACGGCATACTCATATGTTTGCACAAATTTGTGCTTCACAAAACAAGTCAAGTGTACTAATTTTTTTAAATTAACGCTCTAGTTTATTATCAGCCTGTATTTACAGATGTCGCTGGCTTTTACAAAAATGAAAAAGCAATACGACCAAACCGATAGGGGCATAGTTATAGGGGAAATAAAATGTGATTTTAAGTTAGTTGAAGCATTTTTGACAGATAGCGCTTATAAAATTGTGTCAAAAATGTTTATCTAACTTAAAATCTCATTTTATTACAACTATGACTATGCCCCAGAGTATTTGACTGGATGATTATGATTTCAGTTTAGTGATTTTCAATCTTAAAACAATTTTTTGTAGCAACAAAATATGTATGTATCTATGAAATCCTAATTAGAGTACTGCCAATACTGCTTTGCCTTGCCGGGCCCCCAAAAACCTTCCGGGCAATTGCCCTGGCTGTCCCCCCCCCCTCTCCGCGGCCCTGCCGCTACGTTACGGAAACTAGTGCCATGGAGCTACTAGCCCGATTATATCGGAAAACGATTTTTTATATAAAATGCAAGGAACCTAATAAGTAAATGGATTTTTGTATGAATTAAGCGGGGATTGACCTCATTGTTTTTAAATATATGAAAACATTTATATAAAGCAATTTTTAAACTTAGAACTTGTGTAGTTATTTGGGGAAAAATTTAAGCAACGTGGCATCAGTACGGAAAAGGGGACAGCTGCTCGTTTATACCTTATAAATCTCTTCAAAGCCGAATATTCGCTTACCCAAATGTGGTATTGTCTAGATGCACTTAACTTTTTGTTAATTTCGAAAACTGTAGCTCAATGACTTTTTGCAATGGGCTTTACACTCCCGATAGCATTTGAGCCCAGTAGTGGACTCACAAGGGAAACCCCTGAGTTTCGGGGTAATTTCACCTTCCACTGATTCTATGAGCAAGTGTCCCTGAGATTATCTTCGCGCCAGAGCATTTACCTCAATATTTATAGCGTCGCTTAGCCAGGGTAGTTGCTGTTGTTGTTGTTGTAGCCGCTGCGCTGTAATTCGCTGGGCTGTGTTGATGCTTTCATAAACTCGCACAGCTTACTCACTGTGGGAAATGTGTAAATAACATAAATCTTCCGTATAACTTGTCTCTCAAATAAATGCTCCAAGCAATGCCTCAACTAATGCATCGTTACAATAGTGCAATGAGCTTTAGTCACACCCGTAAGTATTTTCATTGCAGATTTGTTTAACTTGAGAAAGCAAATAGCTTTTTTCCTATACAAACATAGCAGTAAGGACTTTGCGATATCGCAATCATACCCGTTGGATTACCGTAAGTTAGTTGCCCTCGAATCACTCCTCAATATTCTTTAGGCGATAACCAGGCGTTGATGAACTGGCCAGCTTATCTACAAAATCGTTAACTTCAATATCATAATTCTCAGTGATCCAGTAAAGGGAAGCATTGAAATGCCTTATAAGCTGTCCTCGAAATCATCGCGCGATATGTGACATGTATGCAGGAAGTCGGAACAATTGATTTACGTGTAGGGGCAGTACATTCCAGCTCAAGTAGATAATCATGCCCCTTGCACGAAGGCCTTCTTCGATTCCTCCTTCGAAGAATATCTCATGTTCCATACCGTAGCCCCCAAGTAAGCATCGGTTGAATCACTGTATTGTGCAGTCCCCATTTCCTTCCAAATACCCTTGTGCAGATGAAGAATGCTGCCAGGACTTTCTTGAATCTCACCTCCTCGCCCCATTTCCGCCTAGTTTGGAAAAGAATCTTATGTTTTACAGTATATGCTTCTGCACCATATAGCGAATCGGGAACGAAAAGTTTTTTAGAGTCAGACTTCCGCTTGCGGATACAGGACCTTATATCTCAGTTGCACGCTAAGCTTTTAGTAGCATTTGTTTGAATAATCACCTTTGAATTTTCCATATCTTATTTAATGCTAATGTCTGTTCCCAGATAAACGAAGCCGTTTACTATATCGGTCTACCATGTACACCTGGTCAAATTTTGAACGTCTCCGAATGATCATTCCTAATTCTGACTGAGCTTTTGGTATTGCTCAAACTCATTTTGCACATACGTATAAGTTTTTTGTAGAAACAAAACCAAAAAATGCCTGTACTATCGAGGCCGCTTTAGATGTGATGTGTTCGATTTCTTTACACTGTAATTCTCCAATTTATTATAGTGAATATTTTGACCGTGAAAGTTTAAATAAATAAAAACAAAGTAAGGCGCGATAACCTCCGAAGAGATCTAAGGCCGAGCTTCTCTTCCAATTTGCGGCGTGCTCTTCTTGATTTCCCTACAAATTAGCCGGACGGGACCTACATGATTTTATGCCGAATCCGAACGGCATCTGCAAGGCAGATGAGTTTTCACTGAGAGCTTTTCATGGCAGAAATACGCACGGAGCGCTTGCCAAACACAGCTGAGGGGCGACCCCGCTTAGATAAATTGTCTTCTAATTGAAAAACCTTATTTCTAAAATTTTTGATGTTGCTTTGCCCGGGGTTTGAACCCAGGGCATCCGGTGTGGTAGGCGGAGCACGCTACCATCACACCACGGTGGCCGCCACCGTGGAAGTTTAACCAGATCTTATCCACATTCAAAGGTCCAAGCAGTTGAAGGCCTGATTTCGCGACAGTTAGCGCAGTTTGCCGTTGAATATCTCGTCGTGCAATGCATCATGAGACTGTGGGCTCTACCTCAGTATCTTCATTGGGTCCTTTATTGCTGCCTTCGTCCAAATGGACTACAAGTGTTCCCTTCATAATGTACACACTTCCTAGACTCGGGTTGTCTGATTACTCCGGGTTTTGATATAGAAGCGTCATTTTTTCCGTTGAAACGCAGCGTTCCTTAATCTACCATTTCCGCCATTGTCTGAACCTCTTTTTAAAAGTCGACCTTTAACTTACAAATTTCGTATAACATTACTAATATACCATCAAGTGGAAGTTTTTTTTTAATTTGCTTGCATTGCCTGTTACTCTTAACCAAGTGCGGGGTTTCATGGTATTCCTACTTCATCGTTTCCCTACTGCTGTACGTGTTTTCCAAATAAATCTATCCTGCGCTCCGTTACAAAACCTTTTGCACTTCGCCAGTACAGATGGGTATAATAAATATAACGAGTAAAGGTGTCTAAGTTCGGGTGTAACTGAACTTTATATACTTAGCGTGAGCTTCAATTGTACATTTAATTTCAGATAAATTACTTTTCTACATAACACGTGGCACCGCCCGTTTATAAAAAAATGTCTCCCCATTTCCTCTTACAATAAAACGTGATAAGTGAAATATAATTGATTGAGAACTATTTTTTTCTAAGTTTTAGCTTATTATTCTAGTCTACGATCATTTTAAACTTATTTTATATCTAAATTGGCGTGGTCTTTAACCGATTCCGTCCATTTTTACTAGAAATATTTCTGTAACAAGGAAAATATGTGTACAAAATTTCATTACGATATGTTAATTTTTCTTCGAGTTATGGCTCCCGAAACATAGAAAATTGCTTTATCATAAAAGGCACAACCCATTTTCAAAAATTTAGTGTTTTCCAATTTACTGTTATAATTCAATTTAGAAAGTAAAATTCCATTGATACAAAGCTCTTTTTCCCTAAGACATAGCTCATTATTTTCGTCTACGACCCTTTTAAATAGCTTTTATATAAAAGTGGGCGTGGTACTTAATCGAGATCGTCCATTTTTTCTTGAAATATTTCCTGCTATAGGGAAAATCTCTGTACCAAATTTTATTACGATCTGTTAATGTTTCTTCGAATTATGGCGCCGGAATATAGAAAATTTCTTAGTCATAAAAGGGGTGGTGCCCCGCCCATTTTTTTATATTTGAAGTTTTTCCTATTTGTTGTTATAAATTCATTTGGGAAATGAAAACCATTGATTTAGTTTATTTCGTCCACGAACCTTTTAAAAATCTTTTACATAAAAGTGGGCGTGGTCCTAAGCCGATCTCGTTTATCAAAGCATTCCTTATAGTAAAGGCAACCTCTCTGCCGAATTTTGTTACGATAGGATTAACGATTTTTGATTTATGATTAATAATATTTGTAAAGTTGATTTAACACAAGTGGGTAGTGCCACGCCCATTTGAAAAATTTTTTTTTAATTTTTATCAAGAGTTGCGATATCAGTCCACATGTCAAATTTCAACATTCTAGGTGTATTATTTACTAATTAATCAGGTTTTTTTATGTTTCCAAAATGTTATATATATAAAAATCTGTGCGGTTTTCATCAGATAAACTCGTGTACTAAATTTGGTGAAGATATCTCACTATTTACTAAGTTATCGTGTTGCCGGCGGACGGACGAACGGACGGACATGGCTCAATCAAATTTTTTTTCAACACTGATGATTTTGATATATGAAAGTATATATCTATCTCGATTCCTTTATACCTGTACAACCAACCGTTATCCAATTAAACTCAATATACTCTGTGTGCAAAGCAC